>JANUHK010000076.1:0-185336 GCA_026319125.1 Colletotrichum noveboracense | reverse complement strand
TTGCTAGAATAATTCTGCTTTCTTGTGAGGCGTTAGGCATTATTTTGTGGAAGAAAATACGCGTTGAAGCTAGATAGCGAAGGGAGTGGAAAAAGTGTCCCGGTCGATGATGGTGTCCCGCTCAATGATGAACCACGTTATACAAAGATATCTTTTGCACTTCTGTTCTTTTTAATGTCACCTTTGATTCCTGTGACTTTGTCAGACTCTTGGTGGCTGTGAAAGTCTAAAAGGCCCTGTCCAACTTTTATGTTTTCAATTTCATACCTACATATCTAATGCGATGAGGATCTCGACTTCTACACTCACCGAATTAGCTCGCAGACTCAGGTTCAATTCTTACTTTGCATGGACACCAACTCTTCTTCTGATGCAGGCCTCAGCTTTGATCCGTGAATCCAGGAGTCTGATTGACTTGGTCTTGGATGCATAAGTATCCATGGGTGGCTTTGTACCTCGCACATCCAACTTGTTCACATCCTTTTGCCGGCTTATTATGTGCCTCCCTGCTGCTGGTCCCAAGTGACCATGCGTAGCACGTACATCCCTTTCTGCCATGTGATCAACTGCACGCTGAGTCGTCAAGCAGGCCCATGCCTTATCATCACTAAGCCGCACCAGCATGCAACCATCACCAGCCGCACGGGATGAACCCTAGGACCCGCGTCACCACCCACGCCCACGCCCACGATACTGATATTCAATATTCAGAGTTTTCATGCAGCAAGGTGAAACCTCCAGCTGAATTCAGAAGGAAGTGGTAAAGTCTCTTCCAGTTGTGGCTTCCTAATATCGACGCATCTCACCTTGCTTCTCACCTTGCCTCGCCTCAGGTCTTGGCAGCCCCTGAAAACGAACACAACATAGCTCAGCCTGGCCCTTCGAGTCTTCATCTTCCTGAATTCCCTCCTAAGATTCCTCGGAAAAGTTTTCATACGCTTCCTAGCGACCTTTCCGCTTTCACAGCCAAAAAGAAGCGAATATTGTGTTGTGGTGGTGCCGCCCTGCGTCCCTCAAACCACCCCCCTCAGCCCCGATTCACCTTCACCTTTCCCAAGGCCACACAGTAAAATTTTCTCCTCCTCCCACACCACTCTCGATTTTCTTCCACACCAAGCTCAGGACCTGGCGTCTCCTTGGAAGGAAATTTTCATCCCAATCCCGCTTCTCCTTGTTGCGATTCTTGCTCTTTGCGTCTCTTCTCCTTCGGGATCTCCTCCTCTCGTTGCTTCTTCCAAGTCAATTCACTCCAAGTATCACCATTCCACAATCTCGCGATGCGCAAAGCTCTCGCTCCCATCGCGGTTCTGGCCGCCCAAGCCGGTGCGGTCGTCATTCCCGTTGACGTCGCCAGTGCTTCCCACCAGGCCCCCGTCGCCGCCAGCGAGATCACGTTCAAGGCTTCCAATGGCTCTGACGTGATCCTCAACATCGGCAAGGGCTTCGCCATGGTCGAGGACATGCGCAGCTCGTCTTCCCCGGCCCTCGCCAAGCACATCAAGATCGAGCCCGCCAAGGGCTACGCCGAGCTCTGCACCATCCGCGCCACCAAGAGAGCCGGCGCCGGCATGCCTCGTCGCGACGACTGCCAGGCTCTCCACGACTACGTCAAGGCCCACAACGCCCTGGTCTACTTCGAGGACCACGACGCCGACCTCGCTCGCTGGGCCGAGGTCTTCTGGGTCGGAACCTGTGCCTTCCGCAGCCAGACCTTCAACCGCAACGTCGTCTTCAGCAACGCCGATGTCACGCGCTTCCTCGAGAGCGCGCTCAACCGCCGCGCCTGGACTGTCGATGGCCGCCTCTCCGCCTCTAGTGAAGCTGACTGCGCCGTTGTCGACGGCGAGCTTGGCTGGGCTCCTATGTTCTGGCGTCTCCAGGAGCGCGCCGCCACCGAGTCCCTGGCCGGCGACAACGCCCTCGACATTCGCGACGCCAAGGCCCTTGGCCCTCTTGTGGTCAAGACGGCCGACATGATCCCCAAGGACACGTCCGCCTACATCATGAACGACAGAATCCCCATCGACACCAACCTGGCCGCCCTCGCCAACGTCACGGCCAGCAACAGCACCCTCGCCAACACCACGGCCAGCGACACCACCCTCGCCAAGCGCTTCCTGCTCACCACCGGCGGCGACATGGAGGGCCCCTACTGCAAGCCCACCTGGCTGACATCCTCCTGGTCCGAGTCCAACATCCCTCGCAAGGTCGACTGCGAGCGGCTCGCCAAGTTCGTCCAGAACAACAGTGCCCGCGTCAAGTTTAAGGACCGTGACGTTGGCTACTGGGCCAAGTTCGCCGCCCACGGCACCTGCGGCATCATGTTCAAGACCACCAAGCCCGGCATCGTCGTCACCAACAGAGACATGCTCCGCTTCGTGGACAACGTCATCCGCTGGGAGGAGTGCAACACCGATGATGGCGGCGTCACCGGCAAGATGGGCGTCTGGTGCATTCTCGACGGAAGCAGGCCCATCCACAACGGCGAGTTCAGCCTCTTCTGGCGTAACCCCAACCTTCCCTCCGGCGAGCTCGACCGCCGCGACATTGACATCGACGCCGAGACCTTCAAGACCCCCGACTACAGCAACATCAAGCTCGTCGAGGCCAACGCCACCGAGCCCAAGGCCCCTACCGACGACCCCGCCCACGTCACCTGGGTCGACGTCGCCGTCCTTGACAAGAACGGCAACAACGCCACCTTCCAGGTCAACGGCAATGTCCGGTCCGAGGTCAAGACGCTCGGCGGCAAATCCGAGCAGGTCATCACGCCCCTCGGCCCCTCGAAGCGCTGCAACGGCAAGACGATCTGGATGGGCGGCGCGCACAAGGACTCGGCGCTCATCGAGGACTGCAAGACGCTCATGATCTACATCCGCGAGCACCGCAAGTTCTGGATGTTCAACGCGGACGAGGTGCGCGCCGCGCGCGACGGCGACCTGACCCCGATCATCAAGTACCAGACGTGCCACTTCGCCTACGGCCCGCGCTACTTCAGCGTCATCGGCAACATGGACATTGAGCGTCTGCTCGAGGGCGCCATCGAGCACCTCGACAACACCCACGGTCGCATGCGCGGCTGGGGCAACATCGGCTGCGACCTCGAGGAGCAGTTCGGCAACAAGGCCCACGGCGCCTGGCAGATCTACCCCTAGAGAGATTCGGTTCTTTCTTTCGGATGGGTTTGCCGGATAGTTCTTCCGGTCAGGTTCTAGAGTGGTATCAGTGGTTTGAGACAAGGACTTTTGAGGTTTTTGAGACGGACGGGCAGAGAGAGATTCAGACTTGCAGAGATGATTAATTGTATCAGTGGCTTCGCGAGGTGGTCATAGGGCAGATCATGCAGCAGTCTTTAATAGGTAGCCCGATAATGCGTACGGCTTATGCAACGCAAGATTTCTCTCGTGTTGACTTGACTCGTGATGATGTTTTTTGGTGTTTTCTTCCACGATCGCTTCAAAGCCTGTCCCCCTGCTCAGCCGAAGCGGGGCAGTCGCGATCTCGACCATCCAAGGTCTCGTTGCACCTGCCTTATCATTGTCAGATAAACACCATCAAAGTCGCGATGATTTCCGCTTGTATCTGGCCAATTTCGATCACGTTGGAGAAAATGCGAGCTTCAAGAGAGGCAAACGACCCACCGATCACCGGTTCCCCGACTTCTTGGCGGAGTTGCTCTGATTCGCCCGCCCACGTGGCGGAATGAAGGAATCCTACAGGATCAACCACCATCACGAGAATATTTTGCCCCGCGACAGGCAGCCAACTTTGGATCTTTGTTTGTCTATTGCGTCCAGGCTATCCTCTGTTGCAGTGCGATTGCCGTTTCTGAGCTCGTTGGACAAGCCATCGACCGCCGCTAGTGTCATTCAACCGCCGTCGGTCGCATCGCCAAACCCGTGCTCGACCCAAGCAACCGCTTTTTGACCTGCAACCGCGAGGAATTGCGAAGCCATGGTGCCAAATATTCTCCCAAACTGGGCCAGAATGTGAGTCACGCATTCCGTTGACCGCTCGTCGCAACATCGAGACCTCCCACTTTGCACCCAGGACGAATGCTGACTTCTCCCAGAGCCTTGAGCATCGCAACCATCGCGTCGTACCTTCCCCAGTACCACCGCATCCTCGAACAGGGCCACTGCGACGGTCTGTCATTGTACTACGTCCTCTTCAACCTCATCAGCGCCACGGAGCAGCTCACCCTTGGCTTCTTTCTCAACGTCAACGACACGGGCAGACTTCGGGGCGACGCCTTTGTCAACGACCCCGCAACAGCAGGCGACTGGCTCAATTTCGTCCAGCTCGTCGTTGTCTGGCTGTGCTCCCTTGTTCTGTGAGCAGACCACTAAGAATCCCTTGCTTCTTGGAGACGTCGGGTGGCTAACATGTGGGCAGACTGCTTCTAAGCCTTCGTTACTCAGCATCAAACGCCAGACGTCAAGCCACGCGGTACAGCGTCGGCGTCATCTACGTGGTTTTCATCCTTATTTCCCTCGTCCCGGCCATCTTCGACGCCATCTTCACGGACTCGCGCTCCGAGCCGAGGAATTGGGGTCGCGACCTCTTCGTCATGGGGCATTACCTCATCCTGCTCCCCGTGTCGAGCATACTCGTGCTCGCTTCTGCCGTCCCGCAAGCTCGAGAGATACAACGCCAGTCGAGCCCTGGGGCTATCAGTGTACCAGGCTTCGCAACCCAGACCGTTGTCTTCGCGGTATTGGCAATTTCGTGGATGGTTCGGGTCAGGTATCCTCCGTACTCACCCTCTTATGACGGATGGTATCGTCTGGTTGGGTGGCCAGTGGTCAACAACGGTCTGTTTTCTATCGTCCAGGGCATGCTTCTGTGGATTGCTCAAACGAGATCAACACCAGGCCATAGGGACACGGAGACGCAACCTTTGCTGTCAGGATAGAATCGTGATGCCAGGAAAGAGCACTTGGGCAAGAATTGGAGTAGGAGGTGTTTTTTCGTTGTATTCAGCTACTAATTATCGATACTCGGCATCATTACTCGGCCTCAAAGCACTTTCCCCTTGTTCAGCCAGTCCCCTTGCATCCTGCGTTCGATACGGAAGTGTTTTGTTTCGAAGACGCCAGCCACGTTGTCGTGCCTTCCAACGAACCTCTCCATCCATTCCAATATTTCTGCCAACGCCCCATGTAGACGGCCAGCCAGGTCAGATGGGAGATTCTGGTAGCTCACCAGCAATGGGCCTGGTGACGAACACGTGCCTCTCTGCAGCGCGCACCATCTTTTGAACACTAGTGATTTCGCAAGTCAGGATAGGGAATCTCGCAAGGAAGGGGCTCGAAGGGTCCACATACCGGTTTCCTGCAGTCGATTCTGCGCTCTCCGTGCTTCTGGTTGAGTACACACTGGTTCGGGCCTTTGAGGCATTTCTGGCAGTCGGTGTCAGCGGTCACTCCGGCTGTGTGTCGAGGCTGCTGAGGGTATCACTTACGCCGTAGTGCTTGTTTCCACCAATGCCGGCGGCCATCGCTGCGTCGGTGTCGGGGACGGCAGCCGCATTGGCGCCCAGGCCCAGGAGAATGGTGGCGGCGATGAAAGTAGCGAACTTCATTTTTCGTTGACGTTGATACGATGGTGTGTGGTTGGAGCTGTCAAAAGATTGCGTGCAGTGCCGGGACGGATGCCTACTTGTATGTGATGTTGTTTGGTTGAGGTGGTCACAAGATGGAGTGAAGTCCCGGGACGGACGGCTACTTAAATGTTTTCTGGTTGGCAGTCAACGTCACAGTCCGCACCTGCTGCTTGTGATTTCACCTTCCTCGTCTGAGACTAACAGACTGGTGACATCTCTGGAAAGGCAAGAGCATCTAGCCCGAGAGGAAGGGGCATATACTCATACCCGCTCTTGAAAGCCTCCATATTAGGTAGGAAAGGAAGGGGTGCCTTCCATTGACAGAAGATGCGGCCCACCTCAGGCAGGTACCTGCCTACCTTACCTTACCAAGGTGCCTGCCTGCCTGTGGAAAGTACGGTGCCAGTGAGGAGGTCTAAGGAAGTTGCAGGTGACATGAGGTTGCCGCGATCAAAGCTATGACGCTGTCCTCAACATTTACTTCAACCAGGAACGCCCCTCACTCTTGTTTGGAAGTCACATGGAGTTCCAGATTGTCGCGTTTATACCTAACAGTGTGCAAAGTTCCGGAGCAAGAAGGTCCTGTGCCACAGACGTGGACCTGCCGGGTCACGACATCTACATCAGCCATGATGCATGCGTATTTAGACTTACAAAATAAAATAGAACACCGGCTTGTCATCATCTCCATGGATGGTGCATCTGCTATCACCGGAACAACGTCTCCGGCCTGTTAGACTTGCCAATAGCTCAGTCACACAACTCGGCTGGAATATTTTCACACACAACTCCATGGCAACTTTCCCGTGCATGCGACGCTGGCATGGAGACAAATTTCCGGTACAAGGCGATTGTTTTCATGACATCTACTTATCGTTCTATGTTTTCTGTGACTACAGAATATTTCTGCGAACTATCAAGAAGCTGATGGCCTTTCAGAATGTTGCAATCATTCGATATTCACATCGATACCTCGCTAACTAGCTAGTCTCGAATCAATCAGTGTCTCACACTTGCTTTTCTGCACCTCTTTCCCCGAGTACAGACGCGTCTCGAAGAATTTCAGCAACTTTTGATATGGATCCAGATCACTTGCATCAGTAGATTCCAAATGAGAATCTATTATGTTCAGCATCTTGTCTCCATGAAATTGAGCCACCTTGCGCCACGGGTTCCAATCAAATCGGTACCCGTGGTTCAAGCCTGCCTCCCACGAAAGATGAGCACCGTCTTGGTTGACCCTGTACATGGAGCGGCCCGCGTAGTCCAGGCTCTCGTCTCTGATTGCCATGCACCAGAATTCGAGCCGTCGCAGTTGTGGCATTCTCCGGGCGACCTCGGCCATGCAATCCAGTTCGAGCTGGGTACTGAACATAAAGACTCTCAGCTGAATTGAGGTTACGGAAAGAGACTTGAGATTCGGCCACCGTCGAAGATCAAGAGTTTGTATGATGGAGTTAGATCCCCCAGCTAAGACGTTCTCGATGGGATCTGAAATGTGGAGGGTCTCCAAGTTCTGGCTGACTTTGACAATCGACGGCGAACACGGATAGACCCTAAAATCATAATACATCCAATCAAAAAGGTCAAAGCCGCTTGGGGTCATGTTTCTCACAGTAATCGACTTTACTCCTGCAGGAACAAACTCGAATCCCTCCTCGAATATCGACAAGTTCTTGATGTCGCGCCGTTGGAACCCGAACTCGATATCGCTCAACTGTTTCGACATTGTTGAGCAAATTATCGATAGGAGTCCTCTATACGAGCAGCAGTGGCATCGGTCAGCGTTATATTCCTTGTGTCGAATAGACCGCACGCAGTCGATGTTATTCTCCTGCCGAGCTGCTAGCTTGCTTCCGTAATGTATCAGATGGTGGCCGCACGATCGCTCCTCGTGAATCTCGAGATCGAATAACGCTTGCTCGCGTTTCCAGCCACGCATCGCCTCGAAGGTTCCGTCGATGACATTTGCAAAGGCAGCGCCGAGTTCTTCGCGGCACTGGAGGGCATCCGTAACAAGGTTGACTCTTGTGGGATCAAAGTCTACGACAGTGTTCAGCTTTTTGAGATCCTGTATCCTTGGACCGCGGATGATTTCGGCGAGTGTCGATGCAGTCGTTTTGCCTGACAAGATATTGGCATTCGTCACGTAAAGCGTGACTTCCTCGAACAGAATGGCCTCGATTCGGTCTTGCCATGGTCGACAGAATGTAGTGTATGGAGCGAGGCGTTCAGGTTTCAGCGCGAGGAGACATTCCAGAATCTGGAGTCTCAACTCGTTGGGGAGCAACTCCCACATTTTGACTGTTGTGGTGATGGGCTCTGAAGCGGAAAGAACTTGGTACTTTGGTGGGACTAATCATGTTTCGTTAGAGTAGAAGTTGACAAGCTTTTGCATTAGTTGGCAAGAGCAAATTTCTACAATCCAAATCATGGATGGCCGTCTGCACGGACAAACCATGACCTCTCAGACTGCCTAGGCAAGGTACGCAGACATTTCTACAACCTTTACGGACGTCGCCAAAAGCCATCCTCGCCGCGCCATTTAAGGTGCGCAAGAAGCTGACGGCAAGATCGCTGACTGACAATGCCGCGAAGATGCTTACTTGGGTATCGCTAAACCCAGGCGCGCCAAGATACAAATCCACAATCAACACAGTGTCGCCGTATGCTATGAGTCTTTGTTTACGCATGAAGATCAACTGCTTCAGTTCTCGTCAAATATGCTATTGATATTTCCGCCGCCCCGTCGACTGATTGTGTTTCCTGGCAAACTCGAGAGACGCTGAAATGATTTTCGTTAAAGAAGCCGCTTTTGGGTTCTTCCTGATGGAATAACTTGTAGGGGGCCTGTATTCTGCAACTCATGTAACAGGGTGTTTGCAGTTTGAGAGGCATGACGTCAACGAATGCCATTTTCTGATCGGGATCTGTCGCGGACGAAAGGTTTGTGATGATTCTTGTTTAGACCAATGTTCCACCAGTTCCCTCCCCGCTTAGCTTCCGTTAGGTGCAACATCCGATCCTTTTCAGGGTGTATCGGTTCTTCATTTTTTGGGGTATGAGTTTGAGGGATCGATCATGTGAGATAATTGTGGGATTTCGTGGTTTCGGACATGCATTCAACCATTTCCCCAAAGGCTGGGTCGGGTTCCGTCCTTACCGTGAGATGAGCGAGAAATTACCGCATGCCACATCGCAGGTTTCCTCGCCACTGCACGCCAAACCGCCTCTTTTGTTATGTCGTCAATCGAGCAGACTACCGTCCAGATATTGATAGGCATGATCGTTCGGACCAGAGGTGATGGTACAAGCCTCTGATAGGAAAGAATGCCATGGAGCTTAGGCTGCCCTGTTTGTTGACAGGTCAGGAGTGTCAGTGTGCGACATCAGTGTATGGTAGAACGTGTGGTCCTACTTTGTCGGTCGGTCAATGATGATGTCAGTGCCATCGCCGTAGATTTTCACCAGCGAACTCTCGGATCTGGGGATCGCTGCCGGACCGCTCAGGCGGACTGCTACCATGTACAACTTTTGTGGCTTGAGCGAATGTCAGACGGCGACGTTTCGTTTAAACATCGATAACTTACGCCATTCGTTGTTCCTTGGGTTAGCGCAGTCATCTCCACATCTCCCGTGTCGCGGGAGATGTTGGGGCAGAGATATTCCCCGAGGCGGAGTACAGGACCAATGACTTCGGAAACTTTGAAGATTTGTTGAACGTATGGAATATTCATGACGTGAGTGGGGTGAGAGCACACTAGCCACAGGTAGCTTGCAAGGCTAGTCGAGAGAAACAACTGTGCAACAACAGCCACTCTTGTGCAAACAGCTACCGAGAGGCTAAAGACGGCAAAGGCGTGTGATTGAGTATGAACCTCGGTCCGTACACTCCGATGAGAATGAAACGTAAGTATATTATGCGGAAACCGTCTACGATTGGAAGTACAATGCCCTACCCCTCATTAAAGCAATGAAGTTGATGTTGCACAAAGTCCTGTCATGTGGTTGGTCTTCTAGCATTCACATTGGACGATATCGGCACCACACTAATGTTTTGTTTCCAATCGTGTGCCTTGGACGTTCGGGGTGAGTACGAAATACCTCGTCCAAGCCATCATCGGTGCAACAACTGTGTTGGCAAACTGGGAAGATAAGTGTTTCCTGCATATTATTAGATTCGTTGGCAGAGTACTACAAGAATCATAAATGGCAGTGGTATGAGCCCCTGCAAAGGGTATCATAAAGATTGAAGAGTACTGATGATGCTTGGTTTTAACATTGGAAAGGTGAGAATATCGGAAGCAAGGTCTTAAACACAGGCCCCGGGCATCAACGGCTATAATAAATGTCCCATAACTTTTCCAAGGTCTTCCCATCGTTCCGATTCAATTTCCCCATCCCTTTTCCCTTATCACCACTGCAAAGTCATAAACCCTCCTCGGATTCATTGACACAGCCAACAATTCTTTCATCTCTGTATCATGAAGAATTCAGTACACCCAAACGGAAAGAAGCCCAATCATAGCCTTTTATACAAACACTTTGAAAGGAATCCTGCTCTGGTAATTACCTCAGGAAAAGGCGTCTACCTCGAAACCGAAGATGGTCGCAAAATACTTGACGCCACTTCTGGAGCTGCAGTCTCGTGTTTTGGGTTCGACAATCAGCAAGTGAAGCTAGCGGTTATCGAACAACTATTGAATATTCCCTATTGCCACCCTGGATTCTATCAGACGAAAGTAGCCGAAGAACTTGCCTCGCTGTTAGTTCAATCGACGCATGGACACATGGGCAAGGCAATTCTCTGCGGGTCTGGTAAGTATTTCTAAATCTCTTGAACTTTATCTTATCACCCCTTTCGACAGATTTTGATTAGCTTGCATTCTAGGATCCGAGGCAATGGAAGTCACGATGAAGCTAGCCAAGACCCATTTCACGCACCTGGCTTCCCCTGAGCCCGAACGCACGAGGTTTATTGCCAGGGCCCGGTCTTACCATGGCGCGACCCTGGGCACGTTGGCACTCGGAGACTGGAAGCCTCGGAAGGACGCCTTCAACTCTATAGTTCCTCAAATCACGACGCACGTCTCGGCCTGCAGCACCTATCGCGGGCTGCGGCACGGGGAGACAGAAGAGGCCTATGTCGAAAGACTTGCCCAGGAGCTGGATGACGAGTTCCAGAGGGTCGGTCCAGAAAAGGTTTGTGCCTTCGTGGCTGAAACAGTTGGAGGAAGTGTGAGTCTCTGTCACTTTGCCTGTTCTGCTCCCCAAGACTGACTAGGACATTAAGGCGAGTGGTTGCGCTACGCCGGTTCCAGGTTACTTCAGAGCGATGAAGGCTGTTTGCCAAAAGTACGGTGCGCTTCTGATTCTCGACGAGATCATGTGCGGTATGGGGCGCACCGGATCTCTACATGCATGGGAGCAGGAAGGAGTAGCTCCAGACATCCAGGCCGTGGGTAAAGGCCTGGGCGCCGGATACGGTGCGATATCGGCTGTTCTGGTCAACTCTGACCTTGTCAGCTTATTCAAGAGGGCTGGAAAGCCCTTTCCACACGGTCAAGCCTACATGGCGTATCCATTGGCCGTGGCCGCGGCCCTGAAAACGCAGCAGATTATCAGGGAGCACAACCTCATCAGCAACGTGGTAAAAATGGGGAAGTATCTGGAACAACAGCTCAAAGAACGTGTTCTTCATCTTCCGTTTGTGGGAGATATTCGTGGCCGTGGGCTATTTTGGGCCGTTGAATTCGTTTCGGAAAAGACGACAAAAGCTCCATTCCCTCCCGACCTGGACGTCAACAACCTGCTCCACGCCAAAGGTCTCGAGCCTGGATACGACATTTCCCTATTCCATGCCGGTGGAACACATGACGGCTATGCCGGGGACCACTTCCTGATCTGTCCACCTTACATCGTGACTGAAAGCGATATTGATGAGATAGTCAATCGCACCATCCGAGTTATCGAGGATACCTTTACCGACCTCAGTCAGACTGCACTATGGAAGAAGCTTTCATTGAAGCCTTGGAGATGTTGACCGACTGTTGAACTTGACCTAAAGAGGAGAAACCAACTGGAAAGCTGGGTGGGCAGGCTGCATAGGTGAATGAAAGGTGGCAAGCTTGATTGACTATGAGTTAAGAAATACTCTGACGAAGCAAGGAATAAAGCAAGGCTTTGTATGCGATTCAATTTACGGGGAGATCCTACACGAATGTACAAGTCTATCATTCTTCAGCACACGGCTTCCAAATATCCATTACTTTAATGTACCTGTTCAACGAACCTGGTCAAGCTAAAGCTCTTATGAACGGACCTAATGAGTTAAACATCTGGTATGTTCAGCTTCAGTACGCCCCGAGCTCTCAAGACACTCGAGATGGTATGTCTCAGAGGTAGGTAGCCGATTTGGAGCCGGTGTCTTGCCGTTAGTAATGAATTTGAGCGAAGAGCGCGTGCCGAATCCACGGTGAGAAAGATTGCGAATGCCTTTCGTAAGGGGGACTGGGACGTTTGAATGCTGATGCAGCGCTAAGCGCGCCGGGGCCTTGGATGAGGAGGTGATACTCGGCAGCTTCCCGAGACATCCACGGTCAGCTGTTATCAACGGAATCAAGAGGATGCTCAAAATTGTGGTTGGGAGATCTGCAGGTACGGAAGTTGTGTACCCAATGAGGTGGCCTCGTGTCTTCGTGTCTTCAACAAATATGTTGCTCACTAACGTAGAGCACTTTTTCTGGGGTGCCAAGACTGACTGTATTCGGAAGGTGACTTTTAGCCAAGGACGAAATCGCGCGGGGAGATGGTTACGGTGAGGGCTTCGGGCAACCACCAAGTCTTACATGCAGCTCAGAGTACGAATATCCCAGCCGCCAAGCGAACGTCCATTACAGACGATCGATAGATTGAATTGAGTTTTAGGGCTTTTGACCACCGCATAGCTCACATGGATGCAAGCTCAACAGGGTTCAGGCTGGGCTTCAGTGGATATTTCTACCTTTCATCCTCCCACTTTCATTTTCTGGGCCAGATCATCGACCAAAGCTGCGAGGGCATCATCTGAAGTAATAGCCGCTCGACGTGCCCAATTCCGAGTCTCGTTCTCCGCTCAACGTCCGTCACAATGCGCGCTACAACTTTCCTTGCGGGTCTCGCTGCCTCTGCGGCGGCAGAATCCATTGCGCGCGATGCCTCCAAGCTCTTCACCTTGGAGACCGCGCCCGGCGAAACGGTCACCGTCTCAGAGGAGGAGAAGTGGGAGATGATGGACGTAGGTAGCCGCATGCCTCTATAACATGCCTTTATTGACACTTCCAGAAACGCATCCACTTCTTCGACATCACGGAATGGCCTGACGCCCCTGCGGCATCAACTAAAGATTTCAGATTGGCGGCGGCTCTCCCATTCCCGACTGAAATGAACCAGACATCCCACGTCAACGCGCTCATCCCCAAGCTCGACAAGTCTCGCATGCAAGCCCATCTGGAGCGTTTCTCGGCCTTCCACAACAGGTATTACCTCTCTCGCACGGGCGTTGAGTCTGCCGAGTGGCTGTTCGGCCAGATCTCCGCCATCGTCGATGCCGCGGGACATCCTACCGCCAATGTCCGTTACGTGAGGCACACTGCTTGGTCGCAGCCCAGCATCATTGTCACGATCCCTGGCCAGAATCAACGCACCGTTGTAGTCGGCGCCCATCTGGACTCCGTGATCTCTGGGGATAGAGGTGCAGGTCGTGCACCCGGGGCCGATGACAACGGCTCCGGCAGCGTGATGATTCTCGAGGTTCTGAGAGTCGCCTTGACGGATCAAAGGATCGCGGCGGGAGAGTTGCTGAACACCGTTGAGTTCCACTGGTATGGCGCCGAGGAGGCCGGACTACTTGGTAGCCAGGACATCTTTACGCAGTATAATGCAAGCCGCCGTCAGGTTGTCGCCATGCTCAACCAGGACATGGTCGGATACGTTGGCCGAGATGGGGTCGAGAGATTCGGTGTCGTCACGGACTGGGTTGATCTTGATCAGGTCGCGTTCATGAAACGGGTGATTGATGCGGTAAGTCTGTCGACTAGACTTGTGGTGACGAAGGACTAATGGTATGCAGTACACCGACATCCCGTATGAGGAGACCGTCTGCGGATATGCTTGCTCTGATCATGCGTCGGCCAACCGCAACGGATATCCTTCATCGTTCATCTTTGAGGCGCCTTTTGGAAACCACAACCCATACATTCATACCCCCAACGATGCGATTGAGCATGTTTCTTTCGATCACGCACTCCAGCATGCGAAGATGACAACGGGATTCGTCTTCGAGTTGGCGTATTGGCCTTTTGCATGAGCCATCTTGCACAACGAACAGCTGGTCACAGAACTTGAAAGTTCAACTGATGAAAACAAAACCTAGCTTAATTACACCTCGCTGGCCTTATATGAGAGGCACAACATGTTCCCACAGACCCGACTCGAGTATCTTGGTACTATCTGAGGCGGTTCGAAAGAGAAAGGCTACCACTAGACATCGATAAATGATAACATCGTCGACATCCCTTGTGTTCTGGTCTCTATGGGCATGATCTTGGTCCCAAGAAGACCAATCGCTCTTTGAAGCAGAATTTTGGACCAAAGTTGCTCGCAGTCTATCCAACAGTTGATACAAGCCGGCAACGTCAGAGCCTTCTTCGAAATCAAACCCTGTAAGGTGTTTCAAATGGCGTCCATGTTGCCTTGCTTTCTCAGCAAATAGGTGTAGATGAAGGAGTTTCTCATTGCCACTGGCGATCTCCGGCCCGGGACTGACTACGTCATGATTATCTTCCCTGTCATATGCTGGGTTCAGAGCCTCGTAGATGTTCTCACCCAGGTTGAAGCTCTTCAGTAGGTTTGCAAGTGCTTGTAGGGTCTTTGAGTGCCTACAACGAGCCGTGTCATGTCTGCAATGTGGCTGGTTTGCAGTGTGTGTCGTAGCCTGGCCAGAGTCATGCCCATCAAAGTGGCAACAGCTGGAATTGGTGACAGGGCCACAATCTTGGACATTATTGGCCATTTCCTCAGCGTACAGTAAGAGCAATGTCGTGCTGCATAGTACCACAGCGCGGAACTCGACATCATCCCTTCCACTGTCTTGAAGCCATTTGTCGACGTCCTTCATTTGCTGAAGAACTACCCATCGCAAAGCCTTCTGTAATCCAATTGGGAACTTGAAGAACCATTGTCTAAGCTTTTGCGGGCTGTGAAGTAACTTGAGACACAATTGAAGAACCAAAAGATAGCCTTTGATGGGTTCCTTGGACTCCAAGTCAGCAGCTTGTAGTGCTGCGGAGGCTTCAGCTTTGATCTTCTCAGCCAAAGCTGTTTCTTCGGCAGCTCTTTGTGCCTTAAGCATAGCATGGCGTTGATTTCTTCCTTGAGCCAATTTTGCTGTCATTCTGGCCGCTTCCTCTGCTTTGTGCTTGTTCTTGGTGACTTGTTCGGCTTTACGATACTCAAGGTTTCTTGCTTCTTTGACACGTAGCTTCTTATCATCAAAAGCCCATTGTACTACCCGTGCAATTTTAGCGATCTCCTCAGGGCTGTCTGCAGTTGTTCTATCAGGGATGCTGAAATTGAACCAAACGAAGTGGCTCCATGATGGGGGATCGCTGGATAGGCGCCACTGTGAGAGTTTCAATTCCTTCGTCTCACTCAGTAGCACCTTTGGCCAGTAACTTCCATTGAGTGCAAGAGCTGTTAAATCATGGTCCCTCCCCAGGGTGGAGTTGGGGAATATGGCAGGAGGGTGGTCCGGTGTGCCAGCTAGAAAGAGACTGACGGCTGGCAATTTGCCGCTTGGAATGACATTTCGACCTTGTGGAAAGGATTCCTGTTTGTTGAAATGTCTATTCGCAACTTTTTGCATGTGAGTTGAAATGATCTTGCGTTCGAAACGCGATGGTCGAAGCAAGTTTAGACCATATCGTACTTGTGATCCATGAACAGTGGTGTAAATGGGTCCATACTCGGACTCATCCCGAGCTAGCAGGAGTCCACCTGCTGTGTATATAATTCCGTTTCCGTTCAGCAATGCCATGCGAATAGCCTTGAGATCTGGAGTCGCTGTTCTCTTATCTTTCCTCTCGTGTCGTGAATAGGCGCCAACGACGCCGAGTATGGGGTGTTGACGGAAGTCGAACTGAAATCCTCGACCAACAATGGTAGGATATCTTGAGGTTTCATCCACGGCTCCAAAACTGACCCCTGTCGTCGCGAGGAGCGATACAATAATTCCCAGCTCTGCGTACGCTGGCGCTGCCACAATATCATCTGGGAGGTAATCGGCCGTGACTGAACGGAGGCCGTTGCCCATGTCAACCAGGTTTAGCTCTACCCGGTCGAGGCCAATTTCCGCGAAGAGGCCAATCCAAGCAGCCGCAGAGGTGTCCTCGGAGACGGAGCGGAACCAACTCCTGGCTCGTGCAGTTGAATAAGACAGATCGCTATAGGAACTCCAACGTTGGTTTCCTGAACCTAGTGGAGTCTGCAGTGTCGATAAAGATGAAGATTTCCGGTAGGTCATTCCAGTGCTGCTGGTCCACATCCTTTGAATGTTTTGCCACCAGGGCATCTGGATGAGGTCAGTTCAATATGCTCTTGTCTTATAATCCCTCTCCGTCTCTATGTTACCGGTGTATAGGCGATAGCCTCACCCGTTTCGCCTTTACTCATCGTGTCCACGCTATCGTCTAACGTCCTACTGTCTAGATCCGCCCCCTCAAAGATCGATTGTCGGGCCATGACGTGCTCTAGCAGAGTTCCTGTTCGCAATATCGGAGTCCGTGCTGTTACTTCGAACCCCATTTCCGACCAACTCCATCCCTTTTTGGTCTTCCGAGACCACCTCCCAATGGCTCGTTCATTGGTCTTTCGTCGCCCTTTCGCAGCCGCAAAAACAGCCTGCAGGATCATAGTGATTGCGAATACAGTGGCAAGTACACCAACGGGAACTGTGAACCAGAAAGTAATCGGATCCCAGTTAGTTTGGGCATCTTCCTCTCGGTGCTGCTCGTTCAGAAACTGCAGCAAAGTCCGCAGGAGACAGTCGGTCGAGTTGCTGTCCTCAGGGCAGCTAGAGCCGTCGGGAATCATGGCGCAGGAGGAGTATGGTGAGACAATTTGACTCCGTGCACGTATTCCTGCTTAGAGTCGTTCGGTTTGTCATGCCATGAAGTCCGACTCTCCAAGACAACCTCCTGTCTTTGCTCAGTTTTGGGATGGAGATGAGTGAGTGGGGGTGACTATGAAGACGATGCTTACGACGCAGCCGGCTGATTTGGCCACGGATACTGCGGTTGTTCTGTTTTTAATTTCCCTCAAATTTCTATCGGGAGCCTTGCGGAGGCCACCACAAAGTCGTCATATGATAGCAACTGCGGACTACTAGCGAGCTGTCAGACCCGCTGAGAGGTGAAACCAACCAATGGCGATCTGGAAATACAGTCCAGATTCTGAATCACCATTGCTTTTCCTACAGCTGCCTGCAATTGGGTGGCCCGAAAAGGGAAATCGTGGGGAAGCACAAAATCAGGCAACGCATCATGCAGGGGTAACTCGCTATCTATCACTATGTACGCTGATCAAGAAGGATTCGGAGCTGAGTTACCAAATCAGCTTTTTCCCGCAAGTTTGCATCTATTAGCGTGTCAAACTCCGTCAGATTCCCCGGCATACATGAATGTTTTCCCAGAAATTTCAGCAGGAATGCCTCATCGGTAAATCGTGTTCTGCAGGCTTTCAATTATGCACTGGTCCAACAGCGCGCTAGCTTGAAATCTTGATCTCTGGACTCATCCTAAAGCTTCTTCTTCTTCCTTTTTTTCGCCGTCTATGAGAGTCTTGTACTAGTCTAGTGCCAAGATGGGGTATGCAACGATCTCTCCGTGTTGCAAGTCGATAGTTGGTTTGGGAATTTCTGCTTAGATGAGGGTACAATAGTACAAATAATGAACAGGCCCGACCGGGCGGCCTTGCCAAGGCACAAGAGTATTGATGGATTGTTGATAGGGTGTTGGCTCCGACTTGGAGGTGCCGATGCAGGCCTGACGCGATACGGTCACTCCAGTTCCGCATGTTCGGAGGATTGTGGAAGTAGGGGTGGCGGCTTGCGAAATTGCGACGAGCTCAACAAATTCAAGGGCTTTTCAGACCATGAGAGCATCACGACGGTTATATAAACCTGTGCATGACCAAACATGAGACTGGAATCTTGGTGGACTTCATTCTAAGGCAACGTATGAAAATAAAGATACATAGGAATGGTTGTTCAGGACTTGTATTGAACTGCACTCGAAATGAGAACTCTGGAACTTCAGAAATCACCTGATTGCTGTTTGGAATACTTTCCATTTGCCCTCTATCGCCATTTTACACTTTCTATTCTATGAGTGATAACGATAACCCTTGACACCTGGGCTTTCGGTGTACAAAAACTAAGTTCAGAAACGTGCGATAACTGATTTACACCGTGAATTCTCAACATCTGTCAACAGACCCTGCTGTCGGATAGCCGACCACAACGTCACCAATGTCGTGCGCCGCGCTAAATGTACTTTCGTGTCAGTTTCTCCGTCTTTCGCGCATTGCTGGAAGTTGTGCATTGCATACCTTAACACGACTCGAGACAAGTCTTGCAGCCGGCTGACACCAATGATGCGCCCAAAAGAGGAAACAAGAGACTGGAAAACTGCATTTTGAGGGTTTGTACTGTGCGTTGATTGGTGTTGCAAAGCTGATAACCTGTTGTGGGAAGTGCTTGAGAGTGATGAACAACTGTAGTCTACTGCGAGGGTTTCTCGGTTCTTATATCTCACCTTCCCTTCGCCACAACAATTCAGCACTGATCCATAGTTGTTATTGAAGCTTTCGCCTGATATCACTGTTGATTAACCTGGCCTTGTGACACGCGTGTCATCTAGATTTGTCTTGAGACGAACGTGTGGGGGGGTTCTCCAAACCTTAAACGGATGGTTCTATTTCGATTCACAAAGTGCAACTTATCCGAGCTGCAACTCATAGCAAGGCACAGATATTTAAGAGAGTTCATCTTATCGTCCAGCGCCTGACTCGACAAGCCATACGAGGCTATTGAACGAGGCCTGAATCTTGGTCTTGCCTTCGGTGGTCAAGGAGTACCTAGGAATATCTGCAAGATCCCGCTTCAGTCTCTTTATCATTAGCTTCTCATTCAAGCGGAGAGAGAACAAATCTCAGCATTCTAAATCTACTATCCCATGTATCTAGCTATACCTATTTATGGCTCTATCTGGAGGCCTTCACATCCGACCATCGCGCCAAGCCTGGACCGGCCGTTGTAAGTTCTGCTTAACTGTCAGTTTAACGCTCTCATATCACCGGGCTGGCCGAGTTTTACGAGCAGATCAGGGGAACTAACTGCATCACAAGACAAAAGGCTCGGTAATGGTGCCTCCAGCACCCCTGTCCCCTGCACCGCACTATGCAGCCATGTGCCTGCAGGGATCAACTGCAACGGGCGTAACACGGAGTAGTCCGTAGTGATTCCGGATTACTCCAGTCATGTACTCCCGTAAGGCTGTTAACTGATCAGTACCCAGCGTTGATCAGTCTCATTAGTTACCCTCGCTTAGCTGGGAAACTCCCCCCTAGAACACACAAGACGGAAGCCGGACAGATCGTCAGGATACCAGCCAGAGACATACTAGGGTATCAATCAATCTTCCTACATTCCCCAAAGACAGGCACGCCAGCATGTGAGAGACAAATCGCCAAAGGAACGGTCAGAATCCAGAGGAATCCTCGGACGATGAGTAGAGATGGCATATTTCAGATGCGCGCCTCAAGGGCGGCGAATGGGGCAACATGCATCTTCAAGTCCGGGAGTGCATGGAACCCAACGCAGCCACCAGGTATCAGAGTGTCAGCCGAGGGGCCCACTGGCGCCGCTCTTGCCGACCAAGAGCCATGTTGAGCCGCTGAGCTTGCTCATAGCCTGTCATAGGGCCTAAGCAAGCTAGAGAGGGACCAGCTAGCAGATGATAAAATCTCAGCTAAATAATTCATCACACTTCCAGCTCGTTTATATTTGATATCTTCATGGTCATTGTGTGTACGTCTTAACCAGGTAGGACGGTTCGAATAAAGGTCCTAAGGTAGCCTCAAAAACGCAGCGAGCGTCAGGGGATGTGTCAGGATAGCTGATATCATCTACTCCCCTCTGTCGACACTATGAATGGCCTTACGTCTACAGGTCAACCACGGCATAAAACCTGCTGAGCTGCTCATTCGAGCGATACCTATTCTAGATGAATTCAAAATGAGGTGGTTCACCTGCTGCGTGGGATACAAGGTCCCGCTGAAGCAGTATTTGAGCACAAAGTCGCCACGGCTAAAGTATTTACTGATCGAATCACATGATGTCATTAACGGGAAATAATCTGAGGTGGAAGACATTGAGGACAGCTGACGCTTATGTGATTTCGTTGTCTTGTCGTTGCTTGCATCTTTTTTCGGGTATTTGTAAGAGTTTAAACATGCCCAGCCCACTTTGAAGTCCGCAGGAGGTATGGGCCGTGGAACCATTTATTACGCAGAGCCTCGTCGTTTCTATGGAGCAGCGCAGGACGTTGCCAAATCAGGTTCATCAGGGCGGAGTTGTGACATCACGGTTCAAGTCCGCTCAAAGTCCGCAGCTCCAATACGTGATGCAGGGATGCGAGATGTTTGAGTACACAAATCTGTCCGCATTTTTCTATTATGTTGGAGCCAGCTCGGTCAAGCTCCACATGAGGCATACGGCCTCCGACCGACGCCGAGTGGAGCAGCTGCCAGTCGGGGCCACCGATGTGTAATCGGTACAATCGCCGGAGCCCTCCGGACGCCGAGATGATGGGCCCATCAAAACCGTCTCATCAGAATGGAGGAATTGATAGCGGTACGGATCGCTACGGTCGCCGGTTCAAGATAGTATGACTTCTTGCCTCCAGCTTGAGTCAGATCCGAACTGTTCCCGACTATTTAAACGCTCGAGCATATCTCGTGTGAATTGGCATGCTAACTTCTGAAACAACACCACCTAATCACAAGCTCTATTCTTCATACCTTTCCACCCATCACAATGGCTACAGTCGTGAGAAACGTTGCACTCTCGGGGTAAGATAGACCTTGTCTTCAAGCATCTAGATCTTGACGTCTCTAATGACTGTCAGGCTACCGGGACATTGGGTCCTCACTTGCTGAAAGCATTGACTGGCGCTGGGCACGCTGTCACCGTCATCCAGCGCAAAGAATCTACGAATGAAGCGCCTCAGGGCGTGAAGTCTGTCAAGATCGACCTAACAAGCTTCGATGACCTCGTCTCCGTGTTCAAGGGCCAAGATGTCTTCGTGAGGTAAGCTACACCAGAGTTCGTGTGACTTCACGCTGGCCACTGACGCAGCGCCAGCGCCGTCCCGAACCCGACTCTCGCTTCAGACCAGGTCATTATCGACGCCGCCATCGCAGCCTCGGTAAAGCGCATCATTCCCTCCGAGTTTACCACCAATCTCGACGCCCCTCTTTCCCGCAAGCTACCTCACGCCCTCGGTAAGGTCGAGGTTCGCGAGTACCTTGAATCTGTAGTCCCAGCCTCTCCGTTAACGACATGGACATCCATCAATAACGGCGCGTTCCTCGAGCTGTGCCTCAAGTTCGGCATCCTCGGTCCCAACTTGATACAAAAGACGGCAATCTTCCACGACGGCGGCGAAAAAGTTGTCGGCGCATCTCTGCTCCCCGACATCGGCACCGCGCTGGTCAAGATCCTTGAGCCTGGCCATTTCGAGGAGACCGCCAACAAGCCGGTCTACTTTTATTCGGCCGCCATCAACGAGAAGATGCTGACTCGTCTCGCGTCTGAGGCGACCGGCATTGACTTCGGCAGCGTCGAGGACGGCCGCATCCCCGATCTCAAGGTCGAAGATATGGTCCGTGACGCAAATGAGCGGTTGGCTAAGGGTGACAAGTCTGCGATGATCACCTACTACTTCCCGATGATGTACAGCGAGGGATACGGAGGGACCGACTTCAAGAAGCTGTCTTGGAATGAGAAGTTGGGTCTCAGGGTTCTGAGCGAAGAAGATCTTAAGGGGCTCTTTAAGCAGGCTGCGAAGGAACTTGGAGTCCTCTAAGACAAGCTAAACCACTTCGAGTGATATCTATAGGCAAGGCGTCATCTTTGACATGTGTGGCAACATCGCCGGAAACACGACCTAGATCCAAGGAATCGTTGACTAAAATGTAAACAAGTTAGTATTGAACAGTTTACAAATGAGAAAGAAAACCCATTCCTGCCACGGAAGGTCCACGTTGAGCCATATGTGTGTGTCACAGGAATCTAGATGCATCGTGACTTCAATCAGGGCCGTCGCGAGTTGCTCTCTTGTCTTCAATATGGCAAGTCTCTAAAACATCCGCGCGGTTACTCTCAAGAAGCTGTCGCAAGCATGTAGCTCAACAAGGACAGATCCCAAATAGTGCGGCCGAGTCTGGCAGGTCGGTTTTGTTGGTCCGTGTGACGTACAAACGTGCTGGGATGGGCCCTCCTGTGTCACCTAGATTTGCGGATCAGCACTGGAGGCGAGGTGGCATTTCATACTGGCGGTTCTTTGCTTGGAACCGAAAGCTCGCTTAATGGCTGGAGGCTTTCAAAACTGGTTTGTATCAAGAGTAATCACCAGAGAGAGTGCAAGTGATGCATGCTCACTCATCTGCAACCACGGATTTGCCTCCATTCCGTGTCCCAATAGGGGAAATGGCCCGGAAGTCTCTCGCCATCGGCCGAAACTCAATAATAACCATACCCACGGGCACGGCGTCACTTGACGGCGGCTCCATACTCGGGGTCAGCCGTTCATCCGATCAGGGGACGCTTTCAGGGGAACCCAACAAAGCGATTTCCTGTCAGAAAGCAAATTATAAGGAACCGGCCTTCCCGAGTCTTGGATGAGAATCATCATCAACAGCCCAGCTTTCTCACTCGTTCTAGAATTGTCTTTCAACTCAAAAACTATACGCACATCTTCAAAATGAAGTTCTCCATCATCGCTCTTATCATCCCCCTCACCGCCGGTGCCGCAATTCAAGAGCGCCAGGTCAGCCCCGAGTGCGAGAAATGGGGTTCTCTTGACCACCTATACCCCTTTGCCACGCAGTGGGGACAGTACTTCCTTTGCTGCAACTACCTGGGACCAAACGACGTGAGTTTCCACCATCCTTTCTGCACATTCATCACCATGGCGAAGTTACTTGTAGTTGCTAACTTGGCGACATAGCTTTCTCAGGGCTGCTGTGATCCCGCTGGTGCTAACACCGGCAGCGGTGCTCCTGGATGCCCTTAAGAAGCAATTAGGCACCTGCTGGGAAGCGTCTGCCGTTGTTTGTAGCACGTCTCTTCAGTTCATGTATATGTAAATCCAATAACAAGACAAATTCTGTCGTCAGCTCCAAGTCTCCGTAACCGCATGTGAGAGGAAGCGAAATGCGGTGTGGCCATCATGCAGGGAGTTGTTACACGAAACTGCCGCCCAGTGCTTGGTTTGCCTTGCCGTTGGACTTCACAACGGCCAAAACCTACCAGAAACTCATCACTTACTTCATAATGTCCATTTGCATAGCTTTACCCCAGATCCAAAGCCCGGGATGATTCAACCTCCCGAGAAACATTCAGGGGGCCTCCGCGGCCACCATCACCGGCCCCACACCATCAAGAGGGGCAATCCCGGCCTCCGTTTGCCCCTTTAGGAGATGACCTGGGCTTTGGATAAATGACAACCTTCACAAGGTTTGCTAGGCGATCCGACTTGCCGCAGGCGAAAAATGCCTATTTCAACCACGGACGAGTGCTTGGTTCAGAAAACAGGTTTTGGATTTCTTCTGTGGTAGCATGCACTCTCCTCCCTTCAACTTGCCTACAAATATTCCTCTGGTTTGGGTATGCGCTTCTCCCTCATATTCAATGGCATCTGCACACAGCATCAACCCAAGTTGCTCCATGTCAATCGCGATACGGGCATGTAACTTACCATAGCCGGCCTGGCCGCAGTCTCCCTCTCAAAAACGTCCATGACGATCCTCTTCCGACTCTCGCTCCTATACGTCAACTTCACAGGCATATCCTCCGCAGGATTTCCGGGCAACTCGCCGGCGTAGTCAGCAAACTCCAACATCGACTTAGTCCCCGGCGCCGGTGCGATATCAAATGCCCAGAAGATGCGCATCATGGTGATCACAAAAGACCGTTCAGCGACGTGGTATCCCGGACCTAGCACACTATTAGCAAAGCCTCTACTGTAACGTGTTCAACCGAGGGGACGGGGGCAGCGTACAACCGCGTCGGCCGGCCCCGAACGCAAAGTGATCCCTCTTCGTCGGGTCTTGGTGGTTCATGCTCTCCATCGTCGTGGTCTCGTCGTCCTTGAACCTCTCCGGCCAGAAGCGCTCTGGGTCCTCGTGTCTCGCGGGGTCGTGGCTTATGGCGCTGCATCATGTCAGTCTCCCTCGAATTTTGTCACTGCAGGCCTGGTGTGGACACACTATGCGTTGACATGAAGCCTCGCGCCTTTCGGCAGGCAATACTCCCCAACCTGGAGATTTCGCGCGGTAATGTGAGGATGGCCGAGGGCCACCGGAGGCCGCCATCTCCAGAGCTCCTTCATCATCATGCGGAGGTAGGGGATGCTCTTGAGATCATCATAGACGGGTATCCTCTCACCGACGACTCGATCTGCTTTCCATCGTGCGTTAGTATGTCCCAAATGCTCTAAGAAGTAAGACGGGAGGTCAAATGACTTGCCGATATCTTCCCGGGCCTTGGCTTGTACTTCGGGAAACATCATCATCGCTTCCAGAAATGTCCAC
This sequence comes from Colletotrichum noveboracense, assembly GCA_026319125.1. Lineage (NCBI taxonomy): Eukaryota > Fungi > Ascomycota > Sordariomycetes > Glomerellales > Glomerellaceae > Colletotrichum > Colletotrichum noveboracense. The sequence goes on along the minus strand of JANUHK010000076.1, from coordinate 160,819 downwards.
GTTGTCATCCGACTCTACGAAAGCGCTCTCTTGATCAGTCACATTCAAAAAAAAAATGGGGATCACAAGTGTCCAACTCAACTCACCGTATCCGCAGCTCCGACAATGAGCGACAACCCCAGAATGGCCACGTCCTCTTTGCACGACATGCCCCTCAGATCGTCCGACTTCAAAACCGAGCCCCAAAACGTGTTTTCCAAGGACGGATCGCCCTTTGCCAGGCGGTCTTGAGCAGCCTGCAACCCACGCATCAGACGTGGTCCTCAAACATGATCTTTTGGTAGTACGACCTACCTCGAGTCTCTTCATCGCCCAAGCCAGATCTCTACGATACCTTGCGCGCCCCTTCCTCTCCCAAGGCTTTAAGAACATGGGGAACTTCCCGAGGGACGGCATCAGGTCGATGACGTTCATGCCCGGAAACGTGTCTGAGATTGCGTGACTGTGGTCAGCTTCGTCGGCCTGAATAGTCAACTTCAGCGCAAATAGGGGTACTCGTACTGATGATTTGCGTCTCAGCCTCTGCTCCAATGTCAGCGTCCGAACAAGGCGGTACAAAACAAGGTTCTACTCACCCATGATGAACGGGATCACGGCATCGTCCGTATCGGGAATCTAGGTTCATCGTCGCGTCAACAATTTCGTACCTTATTAGTCCACACATGATGAAGACGAGCCTTACATCCATGCCCATAAAAGCCGTTGCAAAAGCGCTGTACGTGTACCTCCCGGTCGCTTGATACAGCCTCGCGCCAGCAAGACCGCCTTTGGGATCCGTAACATTCTCATGGAGAAACTTCAATGTCTCGTATTCCAATAACCTGGCAAGGCCGCACGTAGTAAGCATCAAGATCTCTCCGTCTCGGCTCTGGGACACGCAGACTCACGGAATGATCTCATCAGCCTTCTGGACATTCGTCACAGGCTGGTTGATAACCTTGCGTTGATTCTTCAACCACTCGTCAGCAAGCTACATCACAAAACATAACATCTTTCCCCGTAATTGTTGTTTTGCCGAAACTGCCTCCCTCAGGCTTGGCCACTTTCTACTCACCTTCCACGTCGGGTCGCTCGCCTTCAAGAACAGCACGTTAAAGTCGTTGTTCAGAATGGTACTCGACATGATCCACGTCGGCCGGTCCGCCGTCTGCGCGGACTTCTTGTCGAATATTTCCTGCGCCCCAGTCAACAAAGCCCTTCCGCGCCTGATATCAAACCATGCCAAACAACCAATACTTGGGTTGCTCACCTTCACCATCACATCCGAGTTGATATAATAATCAACAATATACCCGGACCGAATCCCAAATATCGACCCATACGCCCTCGCCCAATCGTTCAGCCGCAAATGCCACGTCCTCGTCTTGTTCTCGCGGATCAGCTCCGGCAAGTGTCCGAGAATCGGTGTGGCAGGTGGTTGTGGCGGTAATCTCGCCGTCGACTTTCCTCTTCTTCGTACCCAAACAACGAGTCCAAGAATAACTGCTCCCAAGATCGCGAGGGTAGGATTATTCAACACCATCTCGACGACACGTGATTCCGCAACCGTAACGCCCATCGTTGCATGTAATGCTCGTGCCAATGTCGTTTGGATTGAGTTGAGTTAGTAACCAGTTTACAAAACTCAACATCAATCTTCTCAGTTGCTGCACGAGCAAACAACTGTATTCATCAACGTCGATAGCACAGCAACGCCTCACACCCGGGTTTTCCGACCACGACGCGGACCGGATCGGTGCCTCCTGTCGCCGTCGTGGTAGTCGAAACAGCCCTACTGCCGTGCGGCGTATCAGCCTCCCCCACCGGCAATGCCGCACGTCCGCCGGAAAGTGCGGGGGAGGGCAGCCTAAGCTTTCCCCCAGACTTCCCCAGACCACACTATCTCACGGCATTTGGAATAGAGTGATTCCAATTTGAAGGAAGAGGCGTTGTCCATATTAGGAAGCACTTGTAGAGGCCATGCCATGGTCTTGATGGTCTACCCCACGAGGCACCATCCAATCGTTCTGCTAGCTACAATCTCTACAGAGCACGAGGCTCAGGTTTTGTTACTGGCACTCATCGTTGAGATCGGCGTCGAAAGCGCCGTGTTTACTCGGATGTTCCGACGAGGTGCCATCTCATGCTCGGGCTACTTAACCATTGCTGAACTGAAAGAGGAGGTCGTACTGAGGCAGTGGCATTGAAGTAGACATACCACCTATTTTACGCAAAATTCGTCACTGTTCAAGTTCCTCATGCTACTTTCTCTGGACACAACCTCCATCATCCCCAAAATGTCCGACTGCTGGTGATTTGGAAATCGAAGGAATATTGACCAAAATAAGAGACTCGGGTCACCGTGTTGCTGACCAGATGCACCAAGCAATACGAAGACGAACCACCAACCCATCTTTCTGACTCAGAAACCTATGCTCAGAAGACGTCAATCCCTCAGTAGAAGCATCTCACCTTGAAATACGAGACGCACACCGAACATCACCTCAACCACTCAACCAACCACCCGATACCGCTCCCGATCACATCTGGAGAAAGGTGGTGCTGAGTGAGACCACCGCCGCGATTCACAACCTTCGGAAACGGCCCGGCACCCACTCTGAAAAAGACTAATCTATTGGCAAAGCTTATTTGCCAGCAGCGACTGTCCCAAAAGCCGAATGCGCAAGAGCAGCCCAATTTCGGCAGCATCGGACCACGGAGCTTTTTAGGACCCCGCTGACATATCCGGGTGAGCTGCCGGGAGGGTCCCGCCGCCTCCGAATGCGAAAAGTCATTTCGGATTTCTGGCCTTATCGCCGATGATTTTTTCAGAACACCTCCGTCCGGACGAAGTGTTTGCAGACGGTCAACGTTGATAATCCTCGTGAATGATAGGATAATCAATTGCCGCAGGATCACGACCGGCGGCCAGGTTGGCACGCCGGTATGGCCCAACGGCGCCGTTGGGAGGTAATCAAAGTTGCGGGGGACAGAACCACTCTACACGTCACAGATCAGCCGAGTGCCACACCCGTTAGAGAAGTCGATTTGCAGGGGTGGGAAAGCGAGAATGCCGTCCAAACTCCGAGGGAGGAGGGCAGGAAAGTCCGCCGCAAGGTATCCGGTCGGATACGGCCCTCGATGTTGCGCGGGCTTCCAAGGCACAGAGTCTTAGAAATGGTGTCACCCGTTTGTTCGGCCGTATGTTGTGGAACTCTGCCTGCCGTTGTCGCCCGATGGCCAAGGCAGATCTTGCTTTGCCGCGCCCTTGGAACAATTAGAAAGAAGAACATGAGATTCTGCAGGGCGTCACGCATGCAAATCACGTTGCCAAACATGAGCCGCTGCGGCCTTGAATGAGCCTGATTGCTGGTTGCGAGTGGCTGGGGCGGGATCGAAGCCTCACCGAGTGGACCGTGCCCGCACCGGTGTTCCGGAAACCGGCGGAAGAGATTCCGGAGGGACCCACTTAATGGAAATCGTGATGCCGCAAGGCCACAAGGCCAAAACACCACCCAGGGCTTGCTTGGTCGGTGCACTGATCGCCGGTCGCGTGAGAAATGCCATCGTTTCGGCTGGTTTGATTCCCATTCACCACCTTTGGTAGTGATTCTGGCAGATCTGCACAGGGCGGGGTCGGCGCAATTCCGAGGACATGCGCATTCCTCGGGCGCCCGCCCGCAAGGACCCGGGTGATCCAGCAGTGAATGTTGCATCCGTTCCGATGGCCATCAGTCTTGTGGCCCTCTGCTGAGAAAGCCATTGAGCCTCCATGAAGAGAAGACAACATCCCGCGGGACTGGCAGAGCCCAGAGGTACCGCCGAGTGAGTGCCGGGCAAATCCCGTGATACCACGTCCGTGAAAGCCAAGGAGGATTACGCGCCGGGGCTACGTGCATATCAACCAAGACAATACGGGGCAGAAGAGCGAGACCAAGGCGGAGGTGTGTTGGAAAATGACATCAACTCCGGGCGCTCTGCCTCTGAGCAGAGCTTCCGTATGGGGGCCAACAGGGGCAGGGAAAAGTGGACGCTACCTCCGGGAAAGACGGAGCGAGGAAGCGTGGCGTCGTCAGCGACCATCAGCTTACGGGTTCCCTACGGACATGCGGTTGACGGTGACCTGCTCCAAGCCCCCCCCAGGCCCGGGTCTTGACCGCCTGAGGACCAACAAGCGTTTGTAAATAGCGCACCGCAGCGCTGAACGCCTCCCAATGGCATGACGGTGGGCTGCTCCGGTCGCTGGCGCCTCCGTCGGCACGTCCACGGCTTTGGGTATCCAGAACATGCGGACGGGTGGCCGATGGAACTGTTGTCTGTTTCTGAACGAACACTGGGGGGAAACGCCCGAGCAGGTCACACAATCCAGAGCACCGTGTCGGATGTTGGGTTTCAGATGACGCTGCGGAAGGGCTCATCAGGTCTCACTCGTTTTGTTTGTGCCGCGGACCGCTGCGTTGAAATGGGCTGAACGAACCGCACTGGCACGCCCCCGGGTCGGCGCGGCTTCTGGAGGGAAGCAACCGCATTGGCCAAGCTGCCGGGAGTGCTACGGCAGCTGCCCCAGAAGAAACAATTTTCTTCGGAGGGCGGAAGCGAAGGTACATGTCCGAAATCGCACGAACGAAGCGCGCCGCCAAGAACAATCTGGCCCCAGATGCTGGAGCAAGGCGGTCCGGTGATAATTGTCGCCATTCTCGCCAGCCGAGGATGAACTCGGAATAAACCAGGCGCTGCGTTGAAGAAGAACCTGAAAACCCCTTGTCTCTGCATCTGCCGAGTTCATCTCCAATAGGCTTTTGTTCGGTCGCCGGGCAAGACATCAGACGTCCCGCATCGTGGGATACGACGCCCGGCCGAACAAGAGTAACGTCGCGAGGCCCCAAGGAGGGGGGCAGACATATGGGGCGTCCCAACCAGCTGGATGACCTGGAGTAATAGCCATGATGCAGCATTTGGGCCCTTCTGTATCATATTTACCTTTCCCTCAGCTGTTCATTGTCTTTGTTTTGCTGTGCTCTCTGTTCAACTGCGTGGACTATCGGAAGCCCCCAGCCAGCGTACCAAAAGCCCTAAAGTACGCTGTAAGCACCGAGCCCTACAGCGCGGATGAAGGCTGAAGCTTGTCTGCGTGGGCTTTGGGTTTTCCCGTCTGGGGGGTTGCAACTGCGGCACACTCGGCTTGGCCCCCTATTCGACGGGCGACAGTGCGCAGGGGGCTGCTCCGAGGGCAGCGAGCCGAGCGCTCCAGGTTGATGTCGCCGGTGTTCCCACTTTCCGATACCTCCTGCACGGCGACGGCCTCGCGATTGGCGGCGGGTTCGCTTTCGTGAGGGTAAGAGCAGGTTGATGCACACTTCTGCGAGAAATCGAACCAGTTTGGGTCTGAGACTTGTGTTGAATCTGCCGTGAGGGTAGCCGTAGATGATGAATCTCGCGAGAATCAGTTGCGTGCTTGCCATGGACGGCCGGGGTGGGTCGCAATGCGCGAGTCCGCTCTCAGCACGGGCGGGTAAAGCAAAGGCCCAGGCCCGGGGCAGCGCGAGTTTGATTAAAGAGAAATTTGGCGTGTCGCCGGAACGAGATGGCGCTGAACGCTCTCGGGATTGTTGCTCCATTTTCGAAAATTGGGTGAGGGGAAAGGGTGGGTGCCCCCGGAGCGAAGGCGGAACAAGGTGCCTGGCTGGCCCGGACTGGACGGCAGCGTTTGCCGTGGGTGATTTCGGGCACAGCGCTGGCTTGCCTCTGTAATTAACCTGCCGAGCTGCTTGAATAGTGTTGTTTCAAGCTGATGCCAGGCGGAGGGTTCACTGAAGGGCCTGATGGACTAGCTGTCAGGAGGAACCATATGTCGCTGTAGGCAGCTCGCGCTCAGCAGTGAGGTCTGCAGATGCCAGGCGCATTCGGGTGCCGATGTCGACTTGAGCCGGCCATCTGCGCCAGCAGCCTGGTGGTCAACAACATGCCAGTTTACCCAGTCCAGACCAGTCCGAAGCATCGGGTTCGCAGATGATGGGGAATCAACTGGATTGTCACCAGAGTCCCTGGAATGATGCGCACATCTGTTGAAGCAGCGACGGCTCAAACGGGCTGGCGACGGACAGAATGGAGGCCACGGTCCGACAAGTGCCATGGTCGCCGGAGGAGGCCCAGCTGGCAGCCACCGGCCCCGCCCCAGATGAAAGCATACTTGATGTACTAAGCATGCATATTATATATAGCTACGCTTTTGCTCGCCGTACCAGCGGTCGACGCCTCCGCATGCTGCGGGCAGTCAGAAAACAAGGGATGGGCGACGTGACGAGTGATGTTCGTTATTGCACGGGATCCGGCCCCCCTTGATCTTCGGTCAGTAGGCCGCGCCGCAAGTGAAAGTCGATAGGCACGGGCGAAGGGCGTTCTCTCAGGTCAGCAGGCCGTGCCGTTCCACTGAAGTGAGGTATGAAGGCGCACTTCCGGCACAGGTTGGCGCCGTGTTGATCCTGAAGGAGAAAGGACAGACAGGCAAGCCCCAGGACATGTTGCCGCCGGCGTTGGAGCAGGGCGATCAGCGGAATCTTCAGGGCAATAACGGGCGACGGCAGCGCGTATGGAGCAAAGCTTGTGCTGTCGAAGGCGGGAGACGGAGGGACTCCCAGGGTGGAGGTGCGCACCGTGACCGAGAGAGAAGGGGAAAACCAGGGGGGGCGCGGCCATTCTAGGCCCGCCCGACGGCGTTTGTCGTCCACGCCCCCATGTCATGGACAATCTGACCAATGCTGTCGAGTCGTTCCAGTCGGCGGTTTGCGTTGCAAGAGAGTCAAGAAGTGGAATGGCCCGATCGCTCAGTCCGCGCTTCTGATGTCGTTGGGTGGGCCAGAGCCCGGTGCGCGGCGGGCATGTCAGGGTTTGTGACTCTGTGGTGCCGAGGTGAAAAGTGCTGTAGCAATCGGCGGGCCCGGGGGCGTCGCAGGCTGGTGACAGGCGCTGCCGGTCGGGTCCGATTGATACTGCCTCGGAGATTCGTAGACTGCTGCTGCGGAGGGTCTTTTTGAGCGTCTGGCGCGAGAGATTCGGGTTATAGAGTATCTCAGGCCTTGTAGACGATGGCAGCAGACATCGCACGCAGTCGAGATGCGAAATAGCACGAGCGACAGCAGAGGATGGAGTGATTGTTGCGCTGCGGGCATCGCAGTCTTTCGCAAACGGGAGGCGTCGGTCGGCGGCGGTGGGTAAGGCAGAGGACGGATGGATGCGAGACACGAGATGTGTCGGGGAGGTCTGCCGGCTACACTGTGCCGCACTGTAGTCGTTGGCTACCACTGTTTGGGCGTCATTGGGCAGAGGTGTCATTGGTGGTGATGGTGATGGTGATGATGAATGAAGAGCAGCAGACTCGGATTTATTTGTTTAACTCTCACGAAAATTTTGGTAAGGGCAATGGGCATGCTCTTCGACAGCAACCGGGCTGGCTCGCAGGCAGGTATTCCAAAGGCAGCGGGAAGGAGAGCAGGAGCAGTGGTGCATCTGGAGGCAGGTGCGTCTTGCCGCGCATAGGTAGGTGCTTGCTTCCCCAGAGAGTGTCAGGCAGGCGCGCACACGCGCTGCGGCAGGTACAAACGAGCAGCAAGCATTGCGAAGGCAGGAGGTGTCCTGGTACGCGGTGCTGTGCGTATCAATACTTTCATCGCGCAGAGACGTAGGCAGTGGGCGAAGTACATCTACTCTGACCCACTACCGTGGAGGGCACCGAGTTCAAGGCAGAAAAGCAGGCGCTCAGCAGGCAAAGTGGATACGTTGGCTCCTGGTTTCCCTCCGTACCTCCTCATTCAGCTCCGGCACCGCCAGCCGATCCGCCCGTAAAACCTCAGGGCAAGTGACGGCAGAACGGTGGGGAGGCAGGACGTGACTTGCCCAAACTTCAGGACAGCAAGAGCACAGCACAGGTCTGCCTGGCCCCGTCGCTCCCCCTCCCACGTCCCCTTGCTCTTCCCTTTTCCCCTCCTGCCTCGACGCGACTCACTGATGAGGAGGTAGGTAGGCAGGCACCCAGGGTTTTCGTCGCTGCCGGCTTTTTTCGTTTTCTTTATTGCGCCTGCGGTTCTGTGTGTGGTGGTGGTGGTGGTCCCGTCCTCCTCCTTCTCCTGGTGGTCCGCCTCGTTTCTTCCGCCCATTTCCACTTGTTCTTTCGGCACACACCCCCAGACCCGCCGACGACACCCGCACCCGACCGCGCCGCGCATGCCCAGCCCTGAGGCACAACTGAACTGCCAGGGCTGGCCTTGGGGGGATTGCCATCAGCAGGCAGGAGTCGACTGTGCATCAGAAGCAGCATCAGAATTCGCATCAGACGGACGTACGGATTCTCTGTAGAGATAGAGTCATCATAATTCTTTAGTGCCTGTATCAACCTAAACAGACGGACTTCTTTCCCGTTCTTTTGTCCCTGTCCGGTTCATTCTTTCCCCCGGCCGCCCACTCCTGCCCTACCTTTTGGCTTTCCTTTGGAGTTTGGGGCAGGTAAGGTAGGTACCGACCCTGCCTGCCTGCCTGCCTGCCTGCCTGGCCTGGCCTGGCCTGGCCTTGCCTTGCCTTGCCTTGCCTTGCCTTGCCTTGCCTTGCCTTCACTCTTTCCCTCAGGTCCCGTCTGCAGCAAAAAAAAAAAAAAAAAGTACATCCCCTTTGTACCTCCGTACCTCCGTACCTCTTTCTCTCTCTTTTTCCTTCATGTCCCTCCTCCTTCCTCCACCCCCCCCCCCCCAAGCTCCCTCCACCGAAACGGGCACCAAAACCACCGCCCGGATTTTTCGCCCACCACCGAGAAATCGCGGCCGCCCGTGTCCTTCCTCCTCCTCCGATTCTCCCTCCTCGCTCCATCAACATCGCCAACGAAAAAAGTCTGCATCGCTTCTCGTGCATCCTCTTCAGGTTCATCATCGGTCTGCTCCGACACCGCTCCGGAGACGTCTGCTCGCCCGCGTCATTTCAAGCCGGCACCTGCGCGTCCTACACGCCCATCGCCCGCCCGCCCCCGCCCCCTGGGCACCGTGTCGCCTCTGGAGCTACCGCTGCCACCGCTGGCACCCTTCACCTTGGGGCTCCATAATCTCGGCGCGACGGGTCGTCTTTTCTCTGCGTCACCCGGCCCCAAAACTCTCTTCTCTTCCGGAGCCCGCCCCCCTCAACAAAACACACCACCTCCCGCTCCCCTTCCCCCTCCGATCTCTTCCTCCTTTTCTCCTCTGTCCATCCAACCTCACTTGTTGCACTCCTCCGGGACACTTCGCAACTCAGCCCGACACCGCCGTCATCCATCACGGTCGCTGTCGCTGTCCTCGTCGTCGCATCCAGCACAGTACACACTCGCTGCCGCAAACACCGTCTGCTTTGATCGCGTCGCGCGCAGAATCCCGCAACACCGACGCGACTCCGGACTCGTCATCCAACCCCAAGCTGTACCGTCTTGTCGCATACTACCTCTTGAATCTCTGCGACATTTGATCACCACATCGACACACCGTCGCCTCTTTCCACAACATCACATCGCCCACAATGTCGACGGGTGTTGTGCGGTCTACCGCCCTCAGAGCCGGCGGCGCCTGTGTGCGCTGCCGCAAGGGCAAGACCAAGTGCGTCTACGAGAATGGCCGCGCGCCATGCAAGAACTGCGCCAAGGGCATGCACGAATGCTATCTGCCCTCCGAGTCCATGGCCCATCACCACGGCCAGTCGCCTGCTCGCCATACCACTGCCCATCGCCCTGCCCGCGAGAGCCTGCCTGCCTCGGTCCCGGCCGGCGATGCGCGCGCCGCCAACCCGGCCTCCGCTGCCTCTAGGCACATTCAGCCGCCCGAGAAGTAAGTCGCACATTCTCTTCATCATCCTACTCGCCAACAGCAGCTTCACCATCTCCCTTCCTTTCCCCTCCCATCTTTGCCCCCGGTTGCCCTCCCCTTCTACCCCCGAGAATCAGCTGCCGCGCCCCGTGTGCACCGGCGTTCTATTCTGGTCATCGGCTGTGTCGCCGCCCATCACCGCCGACCAGGGAGGGAGCTCGGCCCCTCCTGCATGCGGCCTGGGCGCGGTGGCTTGTCCCCCTTCTCATCACACACATTTCACACACGCCTGTTCCCCCTTTCTGCCCGAGTTGGAGAAGAGTCTCTGGCTCTGCGCTGGGAGGACACCCCCGAGACCCCAAGATCGCGCTGCCTTGCCCTCGATCTCCCGAAGGCGGCCGTCATCTCCAACCGCCGGCGGCATCTTCCACCTCTGCTAGCGTCGCCGCGGAGCCGCTGTTAGCTTTCTGCCCCCATCCCCTTGCCTCCACAGCCCTTTTTCGTGCGCCATCGCATCCTCATTTCCCGAGTCGTATCCCGAGCCTCTCCACCCTGGCCTCTGATCCCCACACATCCGGGCCTCGTGCCGGCTCTTCCTCTCACTGTTTCTGCCTTTCCTCGGGACGCGTCTGCCCCGAGAAACAAATCAAGACAGGAATGCTGACATAACTCTGCAATCAGGCTCACTCCCGAGCTCATTCAGGAATGCGAGCGCGTCATTTCCAAGACCTACCCAGCTTGCGTCGCCTTCCACAAGCCTTCGTTCATCCAGCAACTCAAGAACGCTTCGCTCGACCCGGCCCTCATTTACGCGCTGTTGACCTGTGCTGCTCGGTACGTACTCCCACCTGATGGGCTGTTTTGCAGCTGTCCCCGATCCTCATCTTCTCCCTGCCCTTGTGTGTTTCACCACCTCCCCCGCAATGTCCGAAATTTTGTGGGTGGCGCGGCCCTCCGGTCGGGTGTGTCGTGTCGGCTCGCTAAGCCCCAAATGTCCGGACTTGGCCCGAAGCGTCCTTCTGCATTCTTTTAGACTTTCGGCCGACTCAGTGTCGTGCCGCTCAGTGGATTCAGCGGACTGGCCCCGCTAACTCGTTCGTCACAGGAGCTCCCCGAACTTGATTCGCCGCTATGGAGGTCAGTCCGGCGCAACCGGTGCCGCCGAGCACTTCGCCGCCAAGGCTATGGGTATCATCAACCAGAACTTGGACACCCCCAGCTTGGCGGAGATTCAAGCCATTTGCCTGATCATCATTCACGAATGGGGCTCCCGCAACGCTGTTCGTGCCTACATCTACCTCGGCCAAGCCAGCCGCATGGTCCAGATGTACCGCATCTTGCACAGTCACCATGCCGCTGTCAGTGAGGCCGACCGCTTCCTCCAGGAGGAGTCCTTCCGCCGTGTCCTCTGGTTGCTGTACATTCTCGACTGCCTGCTTACCAGCACGCCCGGCCGTCACCCGGCTCTCTCGACCAACGACACCAACGATGTCTCGTTGCCGTGCTCTGACATGAACTTCGCTTTCGGCAACGCCGTCTTTGTTCAGACTATCAACCTGACAGACCCGTCCCGCCTGCCTGCTGGCACCCGCGTTGACGACATTGGCGAGTTCGGCCAGATTGTCCTGGCTACCCGCATCTGGCGCGATGTCGTCCACATGCTCATGACTACCACCACAGAGACCTTTAATGATGGTGTTTGCACTGGTCTCATGAACGAGATTGAGCGTCTCAGAAACTCTCTGTCTATGCAGTATGTGGACAAGCCCGGCCAGATCAACCTCCATATCACGATGGGATCCGGCTTCACCTACGCCATGCTTCACTGCATGCTCCACTGCGCCTCAATTTTCATCAACCGCCGCCGCCTGCTGCAGTATGTCACAGCACCCGGTTTCAGCGTTGAGAGCTGGCGCCTGTCTCCCCAGTGCCATGAGATCATTGACAGGCTCTTTACTTCGTGCCACAGCACCATCGCCATGCTGACGGCGCTGGAGAATGGTTCCGACAAGGATGGCATCGTCTGCTTCCCCATCTTCATGCTCTTCTCCTCCTTTACCGCTAGCGCCACGGTCGCGTATCTGTCCCTCAAGGGCCTTACACCGAATAACGCCGTGGAGACCGCTGGACACATTGTTCGCGACGGCCTTCACTTCATGCAAGACGGTGTCGACACTTGGCCCTTGATTAGCTCTTGGCTGAGGCACCTCGCCGTCATGCACCGTGTCCTGGGCAACGATGCTGGCTCCAGCAGCCCTGCTGCTCGCACCTCCGTTCCTCCTCCTGCCAACCCGCCTGTCGCCGACCAGGCTTCCGTCAAGGACGAGGCCGCCAGCAACGCCGACACCAACCCCGACGCCATGGACTACGACCAGGCCGTTCCTCAGCCCCAGCAGGCTCCTGTAAACAATGGTACTGCTCCCGTTAGCGAGAGCGGCCGCGACAGCGAGCCTCCTGCTCCTCAGCCCCGCCGCCCTGGTGTCGCCACTATCAATGGCGGTTCCGTCTCCGGAACGCCGGCTTCCGTCAGCCCCCCGCCCCAGCAGCCGGAGGTCAAGGCTTCACCCGAGGCCGTCCCTCAGCCTCCTGTTGGCAATGGCACTGCTCCCAGTGCCGAGCCTTCCGTTCCTGTGCCTCAGGATATGACCGCGAGCGAGCTCTGCTCCGCATTCGAGCGCCAGCTGTTGGAGTTGGACGACCTTGCTGCCTTCATGGGCGGCGGTGTTTAAGTGGTGAATCTCAGAATTCTGGTGGGAACAAGTCTTTTCGAACAATCGGTGCAACTTTTCAAACATATTTCGGACCGGCAACTGTACAGTACGACTATACCCTGCGACTGAATTTTCGGCATGATTACGGTGCCGTGTCCATATTGGGACCATCTTGCTACGCCCTGGGACGGTACACGAATTGGAGGGCGTTGGCAAGAAGGGCCTCATCTCTCCCACTGAGCAGTTGATGAGCGCAGCTCTGGTGTAGAGTAATTGAAGCTTGGCTCTGGCGTTGGAGGTCGGTCAACGGTCACGACTGACCAGCTCTACGGAGACGTTGACATTCGTTTTTGATGCAATGCGTGGTATATCCAAAGGGGGGTTTAGGCTGCTTGCCACATGGTGCCCATTCTACCAAATCAGGGCAGACGGCGTTTAGGAACATTGCTTGATAACTTTTAATCGTACAACCTTTGTGGCACTTGCCGTCTCGTATGATGCTCTTTGCAACGTGATGCGAAAGATTGCTGAGGCCTGTATGCCTCGTCGTGGGAATATACCTCCCACCTTGACAGGGCTTACCTGTGCATGTTGTGAAGGAAGCGTCTTCCTTTGCGTCTTCCTTTGCGGAGTAAATTCGACAACTGTTTCATTGTCATCCCTTCGTCCAACATTTCCAAATGAGGTGAGCCGCAACAAAAGCATCGCCCTTTGAAGTGCGACTGCCTGGGCCGGAGTTCGGACTTCGGCTCAATCCTGTTCCCGGTCCACATCCGTGCGCCCCCCCAAGCCAAACACCAGGCTACTGCAAAAAAAGTAGGTCATCACTAATCCTGCCGGGCGGGGTTGGCCTCGTTCGCGTCTAAATCCGCCTGTCCACGCTACTTATGCGTCAACGTCCCTCGAGACCAAGCCCCCAACCCCGGCGGAATTCGCTCTGCGTTCATTGTTCTGCTAATTCCTCACCTTGCTCGATTTCCCACCATTCCCCTTTTCCCTCTCCTGCAGCAAGCGCTCTTCGAAGGTGGTTTGAACGGCGTTTGTGGAACAACATCGACTCTGAACCCCGGGTTTTTGTGGTGACGCTGCGCTGGGGCGCTTTTGTATCATCGACAACGTCTGTTTAGGGGGTAGCACCTCCTGCGGCCACAAAGCTTGGCTGCGAGCGAGCGCGGGATCCAGGGTGCGTTTGGTCGACCGCAAACCCGCCGCCGGGGACATTCGATTCCGCGAGGACCTGGGGGTGTGACGGCATTCCCGGCCCGCTCCCGAGGAACAGGGTAAAAAAGAAAGAGACCGCACTTACTTATTGCCCCCAATCCCGGATGCCGACGGGGGATATTCACGGCGACGCCGGGCCCCATCCGGCCGGGGCTGCCGGGGGAGGCATCGCCGCGCCGTACGGCCGCGCGTGTACCAACTGCTCGCGCGCAAAGTGCAAATGCATCCTCCGCCCCGCGGGCGGCGCCTGCGAGCGGTGCCACCGGCTCAACAAGACGTGCCAGCCGAGCAACCCGCAGCGCAAGCGCAGCAAGAAGCCGCCCTCGAGCCGGACGGCGCAGCTCGAGGAGAAGCTCGACGGGCTGGTGACGCTGCTGCGGCAGTCTGGCGGGCGGCCGGAGCTCGTCGACATGGCTAACATCTCTGGCGTCGTCGGCGGCGGCCCGGCTGGGGTTGCTGCGTCTGCGTCATCGAGTAGTCAGGACGAAGCTTCGGGTGCCGCGGATGGACGGTATGCCGACCGGGGTAGTAGGGACGACGGAGCTGGAGCTGGGGTAGCTGGGGCAGCGAGGGGCACCTCGTTGCCGACACCGACGCAGACGGCGAGTCCTGAGGGAACGGGGTATGGCGACGGGGACGATTTCCTGCCGTCGCCGGACGAGGCGGAGGCGCTGTTCGAGTCGTTCCGGGGCCAGAACCTGCGGTACTTCCCGTTCTTGCACTTCCGGCCGACGATGACGGCGCGGGAGCTGCGGAGCGAGAAGCCGTTTCTTTGGATTTGCATCATGACTGTAGCGTCGCGGGTGGCGAGCCAGCAGCTTGCGCTGGGGACGCGGGTGAGGCAGATTGTGGGGCAGAAGCTGCTCGTTGAGAATGAGAGGAGTATTGACTATCTGCTTGGGTTGTTGGTTGTGCTGGGATGGTGAGTGTTACCTCCCGTTATGGTGAATGATTGATGCTGATGTACGACAGGGCGAACCATCAGCTGGGCAACAAGCCGTTCATGTGCCTGTTCTGCCAGATTGCCATCGGCCTCGTCTTCGACCTGGGCCTGAACAAGGACCCCGTCGACGGGATGAACCCCTTCCTCTGCTGGAAAGCTGCCCAGGAGCGGGCCGACAGGGAGAAGAATGGGGCCACCGCGCCGGCCAGCCTCTTCCTCAAGAACCAGCAGCCTCGCACAATGGAGCAGCGGAGGGCTGTTCTCGCGTGCTACATGGTCACATCCAAGTATGTGTCTCTTGCACTTGTGCATCTCCCCGTGATTTTGCTAACAGAACACAGCGTCGCCAGCTTCCTTGGCAAGATGGATCCCCTGCGCTGGACGCCACACATGGACGAGTGCCTTCAAATCCTCGACAGTCATGTCACAGTCCCCTCCGACCAGGCCCTCGTCGCGCTCGTCAGGATGCAGCTCCTCAAGGAAGAAGCAGGCCGTCTATCGTGGCGGCCCGAGGTAACCTACGACGCAACAGACGGCTCCCGCACACCGCCGTCAATGTACGTCAAGCTCCTTCAAGGCCAACTCCAAAAGATTCTCCAGAACCTCCCCACCGAACTCCAGAGCTCAGGTCAGTCTCCCCCTTCCTCCACCTCCCCCATTCCACCCTAACCTAACGCGCCCTCCAGACACAATCATCTCCCAGCTCCACTGCGCCGAGCTCTCCATCCAAGAAATCGCCCTCTCCTCCAAAACCAACGCCTGCGTCCCCGCCAACCTCCCCGACGTCGCGCGCCTCGACATCCTCTACGCCTGCCTGCACGCCGTCAAGGCCTGGTTCGAGCACTTCTTCACCCTCCCGCCCGCCGCGTACTACGCCATCCCCTTCACCTTCTTCGCGCAGCTCTCGCAGTGCGTCATCGCCCTCTACCGCCTCACCATCTTCGAGGACCCCGTCTGGGACCGCACCAGCGTGCGCAACACCATCGACCTCATCGCCACCCTCGACGAGGTCGGCGACCGGTTTATGAGGGTCTGCAGCGAGGCCGGGCTGAATATAGATGTGGAAGATGGCAACGCGTTTGCCAAGGCCGTCAAGACGATCCGCGGGCTGAGGGGCAACTGGGAGAGCACGTTGGGTCCGTTTGTCAACCCCGTGACGGCGGCGGCGGCGGCTGTGGGGCCGGTGCTTGGCGCGGGGGTGCCGGCTAGGGTCGGGGAGGTGGAGTTGGGGCAGTTTGGGCTGGATTTGATGGACAACCGCTGGTTCACGGACATCTTTACGCCGTTTGATTTCTAATCCGGGGGAATTAGCATTTTTGCATGGGCGATACTTTTGTATGAGTACACGCGGGACGCGGACTTGGGGGAGTTGAATTTGGGAAACGAGACGAACATGCATACGCCGCTCAACGGGCCGGCTTTGGGGGGCGGCGGAGACATGGACATAAGCCCGGGATTGTGAAATGGGGGTCTTCATGGGTTAGTAATTAGGAAATGCGATATTATCCGGGACAAAAGTCCCCTTCTGCTTTCTCTTATTGGGTCTTATCAATCTTGTCCCGCTGCATGTTGGCGGGTGTAAGACAATGGCTTGCTGACCCGACGGAGTTCACCCGAAAGCCGCATCTCAATCCCATACGCCCGTCCGCCTGTCAGTCAGCCATCCAGTCGCTCGCTCCTCTAAAAAGAGTCATACCAAAAACAATCACGGGAAATGCCAGCAAAGACCGGAGCTAAGATCCAAACCTGATGCCTAGCGGCTGTGTTGTTGCTGCACCGGTCGTATATCTGGTGCCAAAAGATCTCGTAAGCTAGTAACGTTCCGTCGAGCCAATAGCGTGCGTGACTCACCCACACCTTCCACACCAACATGGGCCGATGTTCAGATGGGTTGGGGTTCGTTCAGCGCTGCAGGGCTGGACTAAAGGCCGGGGTTAGGATGAACCCCGCAGGTGCATGCGGCACGGCACAGGGGGGGTCAGGGTCCCTTATCCATGTGTTGTTGGGGCGGAAGAACGGCGTGTTGGTGTGGGTGTTGTTTGTCCGCTCCCATGTTAGCCTGTTCGAGAACGATTGGAGATCTTTTTGCATTTCGCGTGCGTTCGGGTTTGGGGCGGAGTTGGGAGGAGGACCTTGCAGTAGCCTGTGGGCAAGCCAGGCTTATATTTCACGCATCGTGTCCGTGTTGGCTTGGCGATTCTTGTCCTCCGTCACTGGCATTTTGTCTTTCCTGCGGCATTGGGTTCGTCTGAACACAGCATCTAGAGACTTTCGACATGGATCGACCTGTTTCGGGCGGCTCCGTCAAGGAGCGAGGCTTGAGGGATGATTCTGCCGCAGATACGCCACTAAACGAGAAGGACTCGACAAAGATTTCACCGCATCGGTCTCATGAACAGGTCGCAGAAATGAAGGATGATGGAGGCAGCACGACAGCCGATGAAGGGGTCATGGAAGGTGAAAAGGAGGGGACGACGAAAGCTGCCGATGGCAGTGACGAGGCGCCAAAAGACGAGGAGTACGTCACCGGCATCAAACTATTACTCGTTCTCGCTGCGTTGACAGGGACGACATTTTTGATCTTGCTGGATATGTCCATCGTCGTCACAGTAAGCGTCCTTTTTCTCACAGGCGAGGAGTTGGTTGCTGACCTGTTCAGGCTGTGCCGCAAATCACCACGACATTCAACTCCCTCGCCGATGTAGGCTGGTACGGCGCAGCATACAACCTATGCAGGTGAGTAATCTATATGATCCTAGTCCATCTCAAGCTTCAGTCTAACACGTCCAGTGCTGCGCTACAACCGTTCGCAGGCAAACTCTATACTCATCTCCGCTCGAAATGGATCTACCTCTCCTGCCTGTTCCTCTTCGAACTCGGCTCCCTGATCTGCGGCGTCGCCAAATCTTCCAACATGCTCATCGTCGGGCGTGCTGTCTCTGGCATGGGCTCCGCAGGTCTCTACAACGGCGCGTTGACGATCATCGGGAACACGGTGCCTTTGGCAAAGCGACCTATGATTATCGGAATTTTGATCGGGCTGGCGAACATGGGACTCGTTATCGGGCCCCTGGTCGGAGGTGCCTTGACGGAGTACTCTACCTGGCGGTGGTGTAAGCCCCCCTTCGCCATTTTCAACAATCGATTTACTGACTGTGAAGGCAGGTTTCTACCTCAACCTCCCCATCGGCGGCGTCGTCGCCGTTCTCCTCGCCCTCATCCACATCCCCGACAGAATCTCCGCGCCGCTTCCCCTGCTCGAAGTCCCCCGTCACCTCGACCTGCCCGGCTGCGTTCTCTTCATCCCATCAGCACTCATGCTCCTCCTCGCCCTGCAGTTCGGCGGCAACGATTACGCGTGGAACTCCTCCGTCGTCATCGGCCTCTTCGTGGGCTCAGGTGTCATGGCCATCCTGTTCTTCCTCTGGGAGCATCACGTCGGCGACGAAAAGGCCATGATCCCGTTGGGTATGCTCAAGAAGCGCGTTGTCTGCACTAGCGCGTTGGTGGGCGGGATCAACATGAGTGTCACCTTGGTGGGAAGCTACTATTTGCCTATGTACTTCCAGAGTGTCAAGGGGGAGACTCCGTTTAAGGGTGGTGTGGATTACTTGCCTACGATTCTGGCGCAGTTGATTTCTGCTGTAACTTCTGGTGCTCTTGGTAGGTTTTCTTCGCTAGCAATGGAGAAGAGAAGACATGCTGACTTCAATCGCAGTTGGGCGCATGGGATACTACCTTCCATGGGTTTTCATCGGCGCCGGCTTTTCTGCGGTTGGAAGCGGACTCATTTCGACTTGGGTGCCTACGACAGCAACCGGTATTTGGATCGGATTCCAGATCATTCTCGGTATTGGCCGTGGTTCGAGCATGCAAATGGTGAGCATTCTAATCGAGTTTCTAAGGAGGCCCCTAGCTAATGACAATTTCCAGCACATCATCGCAATCCAGGCCAACCTACCTCCCTCGTTGCTGTCCGTCTCAATGGCGACGCTGGTCTTCGCTCAAACGCTCAGCGGCGCAGTCTTCCTCACTTTTGCCGAGCTCATCTTCACCGAAGGGCTGGGCAAGAACCTCGAAAAGTATGCGCCGTCTGTCGACGCCAAGACGATTTTGGCTGCTGGAGGCACAGGATTCAGGGAAGTTATCAGTGCTGGCGAGCTTCCTGGAGTGGTGATGGCATATTCCAAAAGCATCAGCGAGGTGTTTTATCTGTGTGTTGCACTGTCAGGCTGTGTTTTCATTCTGGGATGGGGCATGGGTTGGGTCGATATTCGGAAGAAGAAGGCGGAGAAGAAAGGGGACGTGTGAGGGTGCTTGAAGTGTTTGGCATCACGTTCTAACTTCTGTTTGCGTCGGAAAAGGATACCACGAGTTGTTGCATAGATGGTCGGGGAATGGGTTAGACTGGATCCATTGGACCAAGGCGAAAGGGGCGTACGCCGCGACAAAGCATCTCCTATCTATTATTAATGTAATCATAACCACTCTAAAACTTCTGTTGAGTCCCTCAGACCTGCGCATGGAGTTCCTGGGTATACCGCCAGGTCCTTCCAATGATGCCATTGCTGAACTCAGAGCTTCTTCTTCTCCGCACCACTCTTGATCGTCTTCAACGCCGCAAAGGCCCTCTTCACCTCGACCGAGCTCTTGACCAACAAAAACAACGGGATGACGATCCAGAAGGCGTTCATCAGGATATAGTAGCAGTAAAAGTAGTAGTCCTCCGGGCGGCAGTACACCAGCTTCTCGACAACCTTGTCGAAGGTGCAGGTGGCGTAGTAGAGCACATCGCCGTACAGCTGTCCGAGGCTGATGATCATCTGGAACGGGTGTCGGAGCGGGTGGTCGGTGGCGATGAAGTAGGCGCAGGCGAAGGACATGGGGCCCCAGAAGAGTGCGGTGATGGACTCCATACAGACCACGAAGGAGTCCTGGGTCAGGTAGCGCGAGTCGGACTTGGAGTACTCTTTCCAGAGCTCGCCGAAGATGTCGGTCATGCGGGGCATGTGGGATTGGTTATAAGCGAAGTAGCCTGGTAGTCGTGTTAGTATTACTCCATGATGTGATGTCGAGCAGGGGGGCAAGGAACCTTCAAAGAAGAAGTGGATGAAGCCGCAGAGGACAAACCACAACGCCGTAGCAATCTCGCCATTGGAGAGACGCGGGTTTGTCCTTCGGATGATGTTGTACGTCGGAGCGAGGATGGCAATCGTGCCGGCTGCGAAGGTGCTGCAGAGAGCCAGGGCTCCGAGCTTGTTCTCGACGTAGTCCTTGAGGGGGGCATCCAGGGGGAAATACGGATGCAGCGGCATCGTAGCGTTGATGATGGCTTCGGCGGCCATTTTGTCTCCTGTCGTTATTGGTTTTCTGACTTTTGTTACTCGTAAC
The DNA here is from genome assembly GCA_026319125.1 of Colletotrichum noveboracense. NCBI lineage: Eukaryota > Fungi > Ascomycota > Sordariomycetes > Glomerellales > Glomerellaceae > Colletotrichum > Colletotrichum noveboracense. The sequence continues at coordinate 140,759 of JANUHK010000076.1, read as the reverse complement.
GATGATGCAGCTGGAGTGTGGCCGGTGGGATAGATAATGGATGTTGTTGTTGAGATGTAGTCGGGTACAAATACCGTTGAGAAAACGAAGGAACACCACGACTGACACCTGGGCTGCATTTCGGAGAGCGGAAGGAGACCCACTTTGGCGCGTTCGGGAAGCTGCGTTCCCGGATCGGCCCATCAGCTTTTTCCCTCGGGCGGTTGCCAAGTGTTTGTTAAACGGACAATTTCATTGGCTGAGAAGCGATGGCTCAACAAGCGAAATTGCATCGCTCGTCGTATTCGTGTCAGAAAATGCCTTGACCAGCTGAATCACCAAAGATCTTTTGGCCCCGGGGTGCGGAATTTGTTCAATCGGGGCCCGAGAGCCCGCAATCCGGGGCTCACTACCGAAAGGCCGGATGCCGAATGACGCGCCCGACGCGGAGTAGCTCTCCGTATTCTTGATGATGGGCTTTGCCGAAGATCGGACCGGACGAGGAGAATCGTGGCACTCAAGCATGTTTCAATTCTTGTTGTATGACTTAGCTAAATTTAGCGACTGGGATACGAGGCCAAATCTTGAGCTTTTGGTAATCTTCCAGCTGTCTATCCTTATGCAATATCAAACTAGCCACAACGTGTAGCACGCATCTCTTGGATGAATCTTTTTGTCATCAAATGATGTTCAAGTTCCAGGAATCCAGTCTGCCTTGGCAACACCGTCATTCCCTTACCCGAACACAAGACATCACTAGTGATTACACATGTAAACACTGCCATGGGTGGCTGAAGCTGTGTTTGTGTATCAAAGATAATATGCCGTCGTCAGTGCATCGTTGAGCTACGGGCCGGCCACTTAATACACGCGTAACGATGTGACAGACCGAGATAAGATGATGGTTTTATGGGAGTGATATTACTTCTTCCGCCCAGTCTATGTTGAGGACGCGCAAAGTAAGACAATGAACGCGAGGCGGAGCCGTTACATGCTCCTAGCGATCGTATAACCACAGCACGGCGCCGATGAGGGCTGGGCCAATTCGGGCTTGTCAGGCCGGCCAGAGCCTCTATCTACTAGTTCGATCGGTCCAACAAACTACGAATTGGTTCCTTGACATTGAAATAGCATATGAATGCCCAATGAACTAGCTGGTAAACCATGTAAAGTTCACTCATACGCAAACTACCCGCTGTGGTAATGGCATGGCAACTTCGACGCCTAAAGCTTTCTCATTTGAAAGATTCAGACCCGAGAGACTAGTTTCACTGACCTCCACTTGCCAATAATTCCGAAGCCCTTGCCGAAAATCAGCCCTCTACTTCAACGAAGTCACCTATCCTAAGCGAGAATTCAAAATGAGCAAACAAGTGAGCCACAGACGGGGAAGATATGAACACTCGGCGCCAGAAAAAGCGACATCGCTGTTCGTGAATGACTGGATAAAGCGATACGTGATGAGTCGGTACGTTCTGTGGGGACTTGTAAACACTCACATAAATTTGTGCCCGGAGACGAATTTAGTCGAACGTTGAAGCCTGTGGTGCTGAGGCTAACTCTATCCAGTCTTCAATGCAGATTGATACACCAAATTCCACGCTCCAAGTGGCAAAGGTCTGCATTTGCATTCGCCATCGCAGCACTCTTTACGTTTATGATCAACCTGTCTTTCATGATCTGGGCGACACTTTCGCAGGGTGTGTATGCAAAAGATGGTATTGGAATACTTCTTGAAGCCGAGACATGTTCTGCGGCGCACATACTCAATATTGGCATACATGTCGTCATCAACACCGTTAGCTCCGTATTGCTTGCTGGTAGTAACTACTGCATGCAGTGCTTGATAGCACCGACTCGTCCGGAGATTGACATCGCTCACGCGCAACACCATTGGGTCGATGTTGGGATTCCAAGCGTCCGGAATTTCCAGAGAATACCATGGAAAAGAAAGGTGTCTTGGCTCCTTCTCTCAGCAACATCACTCTCATTGCACCTATTGTACTGGATCAAGTTCAAACCACATTTTTCTCAGCTAACAAACCCAGGTACAATTCGGTCATTTTCACATCAACCTCAGTCAATGAACATCTAGTGTTCTTAGTCAATAACGACTTTTTGACAACAAACTATACACATTCGCTCCCTCCAGGACGGCGGAACCACAACCTAGACGCTATGCACAATGCCTTTAACAACGGCTTATTACAACTTATCCAATCCGACGAGTGTCTTCGAATGTACGCAGAAGGTTTCCAATCTTCGCGAGGAAACTTGGCTCTTATTGCAACGAACAATACTGGAGGAACAGCTCCTATCAAATACACCCGGGCACAATTCTCTGCAAATGAGCAAGGGATATCTCCTCCCTCAGACTGGATATGCGAACAACAACCAGGATTTGTCAACCGAACTTGCAAACCAGAGTTCTCAAATTCCGGAAAAACTATCAAATGCGTTACCTGGTACGAAGAAACCGGGGGATTCTCAAGCGTACCTAGTCTTCGAAAATGCAGTGATATGCTGCCCTTACTTCTACGCGACTCTAGTTTATGGAAACCCTTCAACGCGAAAATTCAGGGATGCTACAGCCAATCGACATCGGAGCACTGCAACGTGCTGTTTAGTTACGCATTTGGCTTGGTTATCACCGCTATTACTTTCATACAGGGTATCCTAATGCTTTGCGTTGCGTTCAGCAAAAACGAAAAGCCGATTCTAACAATAGGTGACGCCATCACTTCATTTCTAAAAGCCGAGGATTCGACCACGAAACACATGTGCCTCAAATCACAAAACGATTTCTCCAAGACTGGTTGGACTCAGGAACCACATCCTTTCCGAAAAGCCCACACGCTTAAGTGCCACGCGATCAATCGAAACAGATGGATCGCCTGCGGGATAGTGTACGTTTGAAATTCTTGGCCAAGTGCAGCAGAAGATGCCTAAAACATTAGCCGTTAGATACTCTCTACTCGCCGCCCTGGGATTGTGGTTCTCCGCGTTTGGTGCTTACGTGGCTGGCGCTGAAGTTGGTTCGGTCGATTCGGACAACATCGGCTTGATGGGTGCAGGGCCCACATCTCTGTTGGTGAATGTTCTTCTTATCAACATCCCACAAGTCTTGATGTCAGTTTTTTACTTTGACTTCAATGCTCTAATGACAAGAATAGGTCTTGTTACAGAGTGGGACACTTTCGGCGTGAAAGCGAAAGGTCTTCGGGTCTCTAGTCCACCACGAGGGGCCCAGAGGGGAGGTTACTTCCTTCAACTTCCGTTTCGATACTCGCTAACGTACATGATAAGCGAGCCGAACAGACAAGCGAGCCGAACACCCAACCACAACCACATTATAAATATAATCACCAAGCAACCAAAAAAACTATAAATCAATTTAAACTACTCAGAAATCTCTTCATTAGACGTTTCTTCAACAAATTGACATGTTCGCGCATTATGACCAGTGTTCCCACAGACGCCACATCGCTGTTGGCCCGTCTCAGTCCTTAGCTGACGACCACTACTCCGACGCGTTTCCTCCTCGATCTGAGTTGTCGCCTCTCTCTGCGACTGAATATCCTCTGCCTCAGCTATAGTAAGACTTCCTCCTTATCTAAGATGTGTTTTTTTAGTCCTCTTATATCGGCTAAGTAGGTTATTCTCTTCCTGAAGTATCTAGACCTCAGACCTCAATAAGGCAATCTTATGCATGAATCTGCGCGCCCCCTTTGATAAATGCTCTACAGCTTTAATAATTGAAGTTGGTGAGCTATTTTGATGGCGGGAGATTTAATTCTTAATAAGTTCAGACTGAGAAGACGCCTCTATTAGGTTGTTTAGCGTCTGAGAAGTCCACGCAGGAGGTGTTGTTAGGAGAAACCCTAGAGGTGTTGGAGTGTGTAGCTTCACATCAAGCTTCAAAAGTATACTTTCCACACTTAGAGGGATAAGCCTAGCCCCTCTGAAACCTCCCTGGATGTTTTTGACTGTGAGGGCTTGCGTGAAAGCCTTATGAAACGCAGGGAAGAAGTCTTCCTTTGTGATATAGGTATTACCCTGGCGCATTTTATCCTCAATCTGTCAACCATACGCCTTTTTCAGTAGCCCAAAACACCTAACATCTAAGGGCTGAAGTAAATAAGATGAATAAGCTGGCATATAGAGTGTGATAATGTTGTTTTCCTTGTAATATATCTTAAAGTCAGCCGCATAGTGACTTTTATGCCTATCCACAATAAGGAGGTGATAACTGCTACTTATACGCAGTTTTATATGCTGATCAAAGTGCTAGAGCTAATCTAGGCCTCTTTTATTTGTTGTCTATCTGTTTTCAGACGTTACAATAACCTAATTGCATAGGAGACTAGTTTCAGTATACCAGGTGGAGAGGTGATATTACCCTATAACAATAATATATAGCGGAACGCTATAGCCTAACAAACTAATAGCCTGAATAACTATAACCTATTCACAATCGCCAGGCTGCATCATTTTCATATTTAAATACCTTTCAGCACTCATAACAACCATCCCAGATGCAATCTGGTGCATCATAAACCTAGTTTCGTCAAAGTTGTAGATGTTGGAGTCCATAATGCTGTATTTCGCGATTATGTTCGCCACAAGATGAAACCACGCGTTTATCGCGTCTAGGTCTTCGCATTAGGCCCTCTTGTAGTCGTACTTGCGAAAAAAGCGCGTCTGGAGCTGTAGTTGTCGCTTGACGAAGTTCGAAGCCTAGCGCTTCCCAACTGGGGGCGCGTCGCGGTCGGCAAGCAGTCGATTAGCCATATCTTCCACACCACTGATGCGGGGAGGAAACGATCGGGAATCCAGGTCGAGAATATACTCAACAAGCTTTTTTTCTTCAAGCGTAGTCAATTTCCGCGAGTTAGGCGTGGTGTCGCGTCGTGATGATCTTCCCTCCAATCGATTGTATAACGTTGTAACTGGAACTGAGTAGATCCGGGCAGCCTCTCGGATACTGAGACTTGGTCTGTTTTTGATAGCTTGGACTGCTAGGACCACTTGAGCTTCTTTTTGTGTTGATGCCATTGTTATTGTGGGATTGACGTGTGGTAGAAGTAAGAAGATGCTGTGGTTGCAGTTAGGTGTTCGGCTCGCTTGTCTGTTCGGCTCGCTTATCATGTACGTTACCAGTTTTCGCATTATCAGCTGTCGGCCATTCTGCTTTATCTCAAGGTATTTTCCTGGTCAATCTTCAGGTGTACGGTCCCTCGAAAGCTCGCCCCATAGACATCGTCCCAGCGCCGGCGACCAGCATACCTGGGTTCCATACCATAACGACAATTGGTTGGTCTCCCCTGAACCTCGGAGTTTTATACTTCGTATATACGGCCATGCTCATGACCCTCATTTGTTTTGGTGACAAGAAAGTTGCTTTTGGACAACTTCCAATGGCTGGAAGTTGCAGCGCGGCGATTTCTGCGGCGTGCCATCCTAGCCCAGATGACATAAACGCATGGCAGAAGCCAGTGAAATGGGGGGTTCTACCTGTGCAAGCTATCGGAACCAACGTTGTTCTTTCTCCAGCTTGCCTGTCGGAGACCCTGTAGAGGGTGAAATGTACGCATAAACGGAGGAGGACCTGAGATAGACACAAGAAGAGGCACTAGTGGGGTGCGGTTGTGGAACATTGGGAGACGCTAGGCGGCTGTTGTTTCTCGAGTAAACCAGTGAGAGAACCTATGGACGGTCAATGCTTTGCGTGATTAATTAAGTTATTAAGAAAGATCAGGAGATATGGTGCATTCAGAATACATAAAGAAAACTCGATTCCTTTATTTCGCAGATCAGAGGCATGTTGATAAAGTTATTAGAACAATATAAATGACCTAGGTAGGCTCTAGGTAGGTTAAGGCAGAAGACCGCGAATAGATACAGCCGTAGTGGACCGGAAGTAAACAAAAAAGGGAGATGTTTTATTTTGATAAAGGTTAGACTTTCTTTGCCGGTGTGTTTTTGGAAATCTTCATCGATCAGCTCAATCTCCACTCTCTGCCAAGCATGTCCTCTACGTCCATGTTCTGATAGGCAACTTGCGATCAGAATTCAGGAACACATGTCATGAGTGATGTATCCACACTAGGCTGCTTAAGTCGTTAGAATCCACACTCGCGACACATGTGCAAACAATTTGAAGAGTCCTGCGTGAACTTACCGTCAGCCTTTTGAAGTACAAACTCCGCAGCCGTCGTTGCATTCTCGGCGTAAGTCAGATGGTCCACAGTAATAAAACCTCCCTTACAAACCGCATCATCGTCGTGGCAAATGATCTGTGTCTTGCCATCTGCTCCAGGGATGGGATTCGGGTATCCAGGGTCGCCGAAGGTCAATACCGAATTGATTCTAGCCATCGTCGCAGCTGGAAGCGATTGTGTCGTGCTGCGGACAACGAGGGCTCCTTGAGAGTAGCCCGATATGGCAATCTTGGAGTTAGGGCAGTTGGTGATGGCTTTGTTGATGAAGTTGGTCCTTAAAAGGCCGAGTTAAAACTCCGTTCTTAGACACCACTTTTAAAAGCTTACTCACATGCTGGGCACTCCTTCGGTTCCATTGTTATTGAACCCCTCAAAGGTTGCAGGGTATGCAACACCTTGAATGTTGATAGACTTGCCAGCCGCTTGTTTCTTCAGAGCATCGAAGAAAGGCGGGCCAGTCACGAGACCGACGTTTCCAGGCTCGGTTGTTCCACGGGCGAATATGACAGTGATATCGGCACAGGTAGCATTCGGCGCCAAGCCGTTCTCGGTCGTGTCAATACCGACGGCGTCGGCAAGACTTTGCTGCAACGGAGTCAAAACCAGGCCAACTGCATCCAGGGCAGCGGCTCCCGCTGGGAGTGTGCTGATGAGTCTGAGGAATTGGTTCAACGGGCCGGATGGAAACTTGGCCAAAGCATCAGGAATGTCTTGTCTCGATTCGAGATGGAAGTTGCCGGTGGGCGCTCTTCGGAGATCCGTTGAAAGATCGGCGCTTTCAGAGGCAGGTAGTCCATGAACAAAGCTTGCGGAGTGCAAGGCAATGGCGACGATCAAGGTCATCAGCCACCTAGTGGTAAAAGCTGCGAATGCTTGGATCATTTTGGTGATGTTCTGAAGACGGTGAACTGAACGAGTGGCTTGCCGTTGGGAAATCTGCAAAGGGGACACGAAGAAGATATTTAATTGCGTTGCACATGAGGCCGTATAAGTAAACTGTACTGGATGGATTCTTTTCAGCTTTCCAAGCTAGGAAATTACTAGTTCAAGCCTACTGCTCCTGAATTCTTGGACGTTAGTCGAGGGCGTTGTCGCATTAGCCTTCGCCTTTGTTGCATTGGCGTTCGCCTTTGTCACAATCAGCCGTTGTCTTTGTCGCACTAGGAGCTGTGCGCTATTATATCGTTGTGATATACACCCATAGCTCGAGGCCATATAGTGGAATTCCGCATGAATTGCTTTTTCGGCCTTGGTGCAGTAGCATCGGCAAATTGGGCTGAACAGCTCGGGAAAATAACGGTTGCAATGGAACCTTCTGCGTTGCAGTCACCGGCCTAGACTGGGGCTTGGATGAACCCCTGGAGGATCATTGCACGACTCTGACGTAAAGGTATTCCGGGGGATAGTATCCTGCAAAGTTTCGCTCCGGCGTAGGCGATCACGGCTTCACGGACCAGGCCGAGGCATGCTACCTGCCATGCGGAGAGGGGCAACGAGGTAACTGCCGAACTGTTGATGTAGCATCAGAAGACGCACCAATAACACCCTCGATGCTTCCTGAGTGACATCATATTGAAATGAGAGAACATCTCAGTCAATTGACATCGCTTTTCCGTTGGCAGGGCGAGGCGCGCGGCATTCGCATGCAGCGCGTGTAAAAGGTTGTTCCTTCCTGTCGCTCGTGACAATTCGGCACTTGGAGTAACTCGGCTTTTATTAGGTAAACATTACTTTTGGTCTATTATTGATATCTATGTGCTCATGATCTCATAATTTCAACTCATTAATCTTAGTAGTAGGCGAACTTGAAAAGGGTCTCAAGCTGCTCAGATGTGTAGCCGGCGTAGAGCGCAAGCTGCAACATGATGCGGGACTTCTGGGGGTTCAGGTTCCAGCCGCCATAGGTGTTGAGCGCATCGTCGTCCTCGACAAAGCCACCCATGGTTCTGCTGGAGACAACAATCTGGGTGTCGTGCTCCTCAGCAAGCTTCTTGAGGGTGTCGCGGCCGGGAGTGGTCCATCCACCAGCACCCATGCCGGCCAGAACGAGACCCTTGGCGCCGGCCTCAACAGCAGCGGTCGCGAGAGCGGGCTGCAGGGCCTGGTGACCGAAGAGAATGTCGACCTCGGGGAGCTCGGTGGCCTCGGAGACGTTGAAGTAGACGCGGCCGTAGGGGAGGACGGCGGGGTAGTAGAAGATGGGCTTGATGTCGAGGAAGAAACCGAGGTAGCCCTGCTCAACGGCCTTGAAGGTGTCGAGGGAGTTGGAGTGCGTCTTGGTGGTGTAGAAGGCGCTGCCGATACGGTCGTTGAGAACGATCATGGTGCCGCGGCCCTTGGCATCAGGGTTACCGGCGAGAGTGACGGCCTCAAGGAGGTTGATGGGGCCATCGGCGCTGATGGCGGTGGCAGGGCGCATGGCGCCGACGACAACGACGGGCTTCTCAGACTTGACGGTCAGGTCAAGGAAGAAAGCGGACTCTTCCGTGGTGTCAGTGCCGTGGGTGACGACAGCGCCCTGGCAGTACGGATCATCGAGGGCTTCTTGGACCAGGCGGGTAAGGTTAAGGAGGATCTCGGGGGTGATGCTGCCGGAGTCGACGTTGGCAACCTGGACACCCTTAACGTTGGAAACGTTCCACAGCTCAGGCACGGCGTCGATAAGGATGTCGACACCAAGAGCACCGGCCTGGTAGCCGGTAGTCTGGGCGTTGGATGATGCAGAGCCGGCAATGGTACCGCCCGTGGCAAAGATGGTAATGTTCGGCAGGCTGGCGTTGAAGTGAGTCTCGCGGGTTGAGAGCCGGTGGGCCGGGAAGCCGGGCATGGAGGCCGGAGCGGCAAGGCCGATAGCCAGCTGCGATGCGGCGAGGAACAAGTTGCGGGTCTGCATCTTGACTGATTGGTGCGCTGATGTTTCTTGGGAAGAAAGGGCTTGTCTTAAGGCAGCTTCGGGTTGCAGGAGATTGAAAAGTCTGCGCTGATCTGAAAAAAACCGAAAGGGTTTCTCACGGATCATACGAGTTCTCTTATACTGTTGACATCAACACGGACTTCTCCCGGTTGTCGTCAGTGAAGCCATGGTGATAAGACTGGATAAGACACAACATGTCCGATTTTGGAACCAATATCCGACCAAATTCGAAAATGCCTCGTTCAAGCCTGATGATCTCGAGCTAGAATCCATGGAATCCGCGTAGTTCATCGTAACTTCGGACCAACATCCTGACATATCGACCTTATCTCGACGGAGGTGCCCAATCGCACGTGGTTGGGGTCCGGAGGTGATTGAGCTAGGCGAACGCTGGACCCGTGCGGTCGGGATTTGCTTATCAGTCGGCAAAAAAATGAGCTTGAATGCCATCGGCAAGGACTGACCGACTTCGCATACCGACCAACCTCTGGGTCGGCCCTTGTCTGTTAGTGCTCTCTTGGTCTTATCTGCGACTTATCTTGATAGCTAGGACACGGCAATTGAGCGATTACGGAATGGTAATGAAGAAATCCCGGGGAATTGGCTGGCTCTTGCTGCAGCTTATTGAGAGTCTTGCAGGTCCAGTCCGTAGCATTCTGTGGGGTTGACATGTTTCTGCGGGGCACTGGATCAAAAGGCGCAGGAATGACTCGTCGGCCGGCGGGGGATCCTTGGCCTCGGGAGATAAGACGCGGGAAACATTCCCAACCCCCTGGAGAAGGTTCCGGTTCCGGCGATCCGTCACTGGTCCGTGATATGGGATCGATTTACTCACAGGGTTGACATTTGTTGATAAACAGGCCGCTGTTGTCGACGGATGTTTGCCTAGGCGACGATTACTCTGATGGGGACTTTCGGCCAACCGGATCTGGCATGCATAGCCTTAGCAATGCGATTCCCATGACAGCACAGCCCAAGTAATACTGATGATTAAATACGAGAAGAGAAGGTCCAAGAAGATAATCAATTGCTAGCTTATTTTCTAGCTTGCAAGAGTCTGATGGATGATGTCAGTCAAGGGTGTCATCACCGCCCTTGCACTTCTGATCCCGTAGATGTTCATGTGTATCACGTGGAAGATAAAACGAAGGCATCCGATAACGCTGATGTGTACCTCTTCCGAAGATAAGTACAAGCACGGGCTCATCATTCGGGTCGGCTGCTATGATCTATCGCATCGGTGTGGAGCTCACCTCTTGAGAACTAAGTAATCATCGTATTAATGCATTCAGGTTTCGGCCATTATGTGGAAGTCGACTAAACAACCAGGGGGGGACTTATTCGTTCCTTTTTTTCGAATCTTGGAACTAGAAAGGTGGACTTCGGCTTGCAGATGAAGGCGATCAGATCTTCCTCTTCTATAATGACTGGAATCTTTGTGGATCGTCACTAGCCTCCATCCATGCTCAGATCCAATGTCTCATAATTTATGCTCGTTACTACGGAGCGTCTATGAGCCAATGACACGGTATGAATCCCATGTAACCGCATGATCCCCATGTGACGGCTGCAGTGTTTGCTGCGAACCCCAGATCTACGTTCATAAAGCTAGTACGCCGATCCATTGACCCTGATCTAGTATCTAGTAGTGGATTCAGGGAGCAGCGTCCGTGGTGGTACGCACTATGATTCGCTGCCTGTATCAAGTACATCATGCAGAAGATACCAAATGAAACGCCGAGTGCCATTGGTGAAGTAGGCGAGGCCTGTTATCTCATTATCACCGGATAGTCAACGTGGCGTGGCAGCTGTATCTGTAAGCCTCTCATGTAGCGCTCAACGATCATATTGTGCTGAATTACTCTGCTTTCGATTAAGTCTACTGCAATCTGATTTGTTGCGGCAACAGAAGAAATCTAGAAAGAAGTCCTTAAAATGAAGCTCAAAGTATGTGGTGTACTTTAGGCGGTCTTCTCGTTGGACCCACTCGACTCGATCTCAACCGTCGTGACATTCCTTCGGCGCAGGTTTCCCGCCTCGTCATGCTCGGAATCCCATTGTGCAACTTCAGCCTTGGGAACTTTTACCAGGCGGTGGGTGTTGGCACCGTCGTTATCGACCTCCACGATCTCAGTACGAATCTCATATCCCATCCATTTGGGCAGCAGGTACATCCAGAAGACGTAGTAGAGACCGCAAACAATCATGCTAAGCGAATGTCAGTACAATGTTCTGGAGAAGTTGTGAATTGCGCTTGCGCTGAAAATACTCACATTCCAATGCCAACAACGCAGTACGTTGCGTACCAGAAGCTGACGCTGCCAGCGTATGGCCCACCCTTGGGCGGCCACCAAGGCATTGCCAGTACGAAGACTTGAATAGCCAAGAAGAAGAGAACAACAAAGTCCCAGGCCTGGAAGTCTGAGCGCCCAATGCCAGAGCGTCTGCGTCTGCGTCTTAGGATGAAGACGCCGTATGTCATTGCAAAGTTGAACATCGCGCTCGGATATGTCTGAAGGTCGACGACTGAGGAGGCTAGTCAGCATACTGTGTTCAATTTATCGCCAATGGTTTCAAGGGCAGACATACCAAAAGAGAATGCATCGCCGGCCGGAGGAGCAACGATCATGATGAATGTCATGGCCCACTTCAAAAGATAAGGACCGAGTGGCGTTCCGAACGGCTTGGTGGAAACCCAGAACTGGGTGAACGGCAAGACACCCTGTCGGCCGATCTCACGAATCATTCGCGACGATCCGATCAAGACGGCCAGCAGATTGCCAAACGCACTCAGCAGCACGAGGAAGTTGAGAACGTTCGCAGCAGCTTTGCTTTCGCCGAAGAGCTTGGAGAAGAAAACGGCCGCAGCAATCTCACTAGCTTCGGCAAACTCAGCCTTGGAAACTGTGGCAAAGTACGCAATGTTGCAAAGCATGTACAGAATCGCGACAGTACCGAGTGAGATGATGCCGTTTTTCTTCAGGGTGGGAATGGGGTTCTTGATCTCGTTGGTCATGTTGAAAGCGTTGTAGTATCCGGCATAACTGAAAATGATGGAGACCAGAGCGTTAGAAAGGTCGTTTCCGTTGTTGGTGGTACCCTCAAAAGCATTTCGGAAGTTGGCCTTGGGGTCGGGGATGTGCTTGACGTTGCCGCCAAGGACTACAAGGCCTGCTATGCTGATGCTGTTTGAAATTCTGTTAGTCCCGCAATCGATACTAGACCGTGATTGAAGGAGACTCACAAGACCAGAGTAAGGATCTTAAGAACACCAATGAAGTTGACAAGCCACAGAGAGTATCTGTTGTGCGCGAGGACGCAGATGACGGCAAGGGTATAAGCAGCGATGGCAACCCCCCGCATTTGCCACTCCGAAGGGGTGATGTCGGCCATCCTCCACAAATATCTCGAGAGGACTACCAGTTCATGAGTTTACTGACTAATTGACGGCGCATGTATGGTTGCGCTACGTGACTTCAAACTTACCGACGGCGTTGCTACTGCTAAAAGACAAGATGACCGATTGGACGGCGAAAGCGACGGGGAAGAAGTGCTTCGGGCGAGGGTACTGCTGTTCCAAGTAGACAACTTCGGATCCGCTGCGGTTGGGGAAGTAACTGGCAAGCTCCAGGTAGACGCTGAATCCAGCGGCCGCCATGAGGAATCCGATGACCCAATACAGAAGTGCGAGACCAACGGAGCCGGTGCGATTGAGGATGCTCGCCGCTGTAACAGACTCAGTAAACACATGGTTCTTGGGCTCCCATATTTGTCTGAATGCTTTGCGTGGACTTACGAGTCGAGAAGACACCCGTTCCGATCATCATGTTGATATTCAGAAAGATGACAGCTGCCCATCCCACGTGGTATCCGAGGGGCGATTGGGACTCCACGGGCGCGCCGACGGCTTCTTGATAGGAAGGCTTGGAGCCATTGCCTCCCTTCTGACGAGTATATGCGAGGTTTCCATCGTGGATGATCGAAGGCTCAGAGTCGCTGGCCTCATGGTCCACCCGGTACTCGGGCTCGGACTTCTCGCCGCCGCCGAACAGCTTTGAGAAGACCATGTTTGTCTGCCCGTCTGACTATGTTGCAGTAGTGAAAGGACTGACAACCTTTGGAGACAGACTGCCTCAATGTCTGAGCGAAGATGTCAAGCAGACCTATCGAGAAAACGAAGATCGAAGAGGGTTGTAGGCATAACGGCCGATCCAGTGGCAGACGCATCGAGACTTCATATATCCCGGTTGACGCCGCCCGCGGGAGTAACCCGACTCATGTCTGCAGGCGTCGATACGATGGGGTAAAATCACACAATGGCTTGTCTCTTGGCTTAATTCCTGATCCATGTTTTTGCTGGCTTGACGTTGCCTTCTTGGTCTCTTGGCGTCAAAACCCTCACCACCAACAAGCACGCGATCGGGGTCCTCGAATCCTGACCGGCACGGACTGGCCACATTCGCCCCATCAGCTGGGACTAGCCGGTCGTAACGTCTCATTCAGATCAGGTTTGACACTCAGCTACACGAAAGAGAAGAATCGGGCGCGTCCGCTGAGACGTCGAGAACGACCTCCAGGGACGGTGTTCCCACCGCGGCTGATCCCTAGTGTCTCCAAAGCTCTCCAGACTGGACAGCTTTGGCTGGGGTTATCCACCTCCACGCGGCGGAGTCCACTATTTGACGGGGAGCTGTTGGAGGTTTGCGATGGAGTAACACCGAAGGCAAATGACGACATTTGCTAGAAACAGTCAAACCACCGCGAAAGGCTACATGGCTCGCTCAAATACATTGTGATCCAGCCAGATGAGAGATGACTGGACTCGAGCCCAGGGCAAGGCGTATTTTCGAATGTGAATTCTTCAGAATGAGACAGTTGCTGTTGGACAACAATCCATCGGGAGCTTCCAGTTGAAGATTAAGTGCTCCTTGAGCTATGGCAGGTACCTACCTGATGCGCGATCATTTGAGGAGATAGACGCGATTAGTCTGTCTTCTGCATTCGTGCAAGGGGAAAGGAATGTAGGCCAGTGATCACACGATTGGGAAGAGAAGGGTGCAGATACTCGTATGGAAATACATAAGTAAGCTTGGCTCAACAGCCAAATCAGGCCGAAGACTTTACGTCGATGACCAAAATCGTACCAAACTTTGAAGACCCGAGGTGGAAGCTTGATACGTTTTGTCTCGCGCCAACAGCAGTTTGTATGCAATCATGGTTAAGTGAGGTGTTTTCATGATCTCGAACGCGCGGCGGGATTTGCGGGCCAAAACGGGTCGGTCTGGGCGCGGGCGGACACGCCGTCTTAAGTGCCCAAAGAAGTGCCGTTGATGACCCGAAAGTCAGTCTGATTCAGGACTGACAAACGCTTTGTTACCTTCCTGAAAGGAGGCATGGCGGACGTAAAATTCTGCCCCTGGCAGATTTGGGTTCATAACGACATTAGGCTGCTCGATAACGCCATCGGTATCCGAGGATCAGCCACTGTTGCGTTGTATATTGTCGGCATTGAACAAAGTGGTTTGCTCTCACACATGCGTCACCTTGAGATGGAAATTTTCAACAGGCGATAAGTATAAACTTCAGCCAGAAATATGAGCGTCTCGGAATATCACATTCTTGATTCTCGGATAGGTCCGCACTTGGGCTCCGATTGCGGGGCCGGAATGTAGCAAGGATAGCGGGAAGGGTGGGCCAGAACCCGGGAGTAAACACCCGGAATCCACCCGGCCTAAAAAGGTCGCGCTCTTTATCGGTGAACGAGATGTGGGATTTGACGTCCTAGCAACCTGTTACCCTGTAATTAACTTTCATTAAATAACATCAAAAATGGTAACTACAACGATCCTAGATCTCGCTACTCAGCTTAGTCAGGTCTCTCCGGCCTGCCTTAAAGACCACCTAAAGGGCTGTTGACTACACATCACGCAACATTTTGCTATACAAAGCGACCCGAACAGCTTTGCGATGCGAAGTTCGAGAGATTGTGGTGCGGTTTGTCGCCCTCGAAGATCCAGCCAATGCTTGGAACCAACCTGTAGTCTGGGCACAGCTTCATTGTCCCGAACGATGGTGGCAGGAAGTGGTGTTTCCCCCCGGAACGCCTCGGATGATGTGGCCAGGTTGTTGCATGAATTAGGCAATGGGATGCGGAACTAGAGGACATATTCGATCAACCCGCCTCGCCCTCTACTCCGTTGAATAGTGATTTGCCATATGCTAGTAGCCTGAACAGAGCCAACGTACAGTGCTGGGATGCCATTGGATGGAGTACTAACAGAACTGTTTTGACTGGCTTTCCTACTATCAGGCCTTATACTGGGTGGGCTATCAACTTGAACTCCATCAAAGTGGGTTCAAATCCGGCACCAGAATAACGGTCGACGGCTCCCTTAAGACAAGAACGTGGCCTAATCGACTACTCAGAACGCAGTACTAGGTATACGGAGAGATGCAATGGGTTAGCTACGTGTTGCAATTGACTCAAGGCGCTTGAGATTGAATATACGATAATATTGTTTGTTTTGATTAGAAGCCCGTGAGGTGTGCAATTTTGACGTGCTGGCAGTTGTGGATTATAAATTGGTTGCTTCATTTAGAAGTCAAAAAGACACGCTTCGTGCGCATACTAAATCCTTGAAAGAAACGGTGACTTGAGGCAAAGTCGCGAGTTCAGTCGTTTTCCTCTAGATGATGGGTTTTAGACCCCTCGACTTTCCTTCCCGAATCGAAGACTTTCCGGATGACTCTCTCCAGTCTCCTCCACCTCTGCCCACCATCGGAGCTTTCGAAAACGCACCCACCAGTCTCTCAGTGCATCCATGCCTTCCGCCTCGATAACATCATACTCATACGATAGCCAAATGTATCGAAGCCATCCTGCAAGGCAAACATCTGCGAGACCCGGTGTGTCGATGCCAGGTGTAAGCCACCCGGTCGTCTCCAATGATCCCGAAGCCCATGTCTGCACCTTTAGCAGGCATTTGTGAATCTGAGCCTTGGCGTTGAGTGCTGCTTTGAGACTCCTATCTGCTGCATCAAGCCCCATATACTTGCACGCGACAGGCGACGCGTGGCCCAAATAGTAGCTGAAATCGTCTTGCGCAGCGTTGATGCCAGCCATGATGTCGCCTAATATGGCTCGGTCCACGATATCGCGGCTCTGAAGAGGAGGGAAATCGGGATAGGCGTCTTCCAGGTATGCGGGGATTATGGTACTCTCGTGTATCCATCGGGTGGTTCCTTTGTCTGCGTCAAAGATTCGCAAGCACGGGGTGCTTTTGTCAGCTGGCTTTAGGTCGTCTGCATCGGTAGGTTCGAGACGGTTGGTCTCCGAGTTGTAGTTGATGATGTTGATCTTCAATGACATTGAGGTGCTCTGGCCTTTCATGATGCCATCAGGAGTGGCCAAGCCTTTTAGGAGCAGGTAGTACACAATTCGACGAGGGTAGAATCCCTTCGGCCAGAGGAAAAGAGTGTATTTCGCAAAACATGCCATTGCTCGAATAATTGAATGATTCTGGAGCAGGTTTAACAGTTATTTGATTGTTGAATTTGAGAATATCAGTTCAAGAATGTGTCTACCGTGGTAAAGACAGAAGTACCAGTAAATTAAGGTGTTAGGAGCCTTTCGATCATTGCAGCTTTATGTCTTTCTTCTCGGAGACATTTTCACTCAAATTAATTGGCATTTACTAATATGAAAGGTTGAAGTCACTTGGATTGACTGAACGCTGAAAAATGAATCTGGCTTACATGATGTCTTGAAGGACATGAGTCCCAACCAACGGTCTTGGCGCGGAATCTCGCCGCATTTTCGGCGACTTTCTCGCCGACTTTCTTATCCCCCAAGAAGCCGAGGCCATTTTTTTCCATATCGGTCGGATCATGACGTACAGGTTCGGAGGTGTTTGACGGGTCTACTATTGCGTTTTGGGTACTGAGCGATATGGTTCCGAGGGCTCCAATGCCGTCATACGCCGAAGTAGAGTTCAAACTGCCCACCAGCGCCTCATTCTAGATGACTTGCATGTAATGCGGCATCTCGCCTAGCCGAAGGATGACTATGCGCCCCCGAAGCATTGAGTCGAGCGTATGCAGCATGCCTCTGCCGGTGGAGTAGATACATGTAATTTCTTCCTTTTCCTTCAAAAAGGAACAGAGCCTGTTACGGAGCACACGGAAAACCATGACCATAATCATATCATTTCAAAATATACTATCGCTGTATCGAAACTTCTGTAGTCCTCATGATACCATGATCATTGAGCTTCTGATCCGAGACCAGAATCGTCTCTTCACTCCCTGATCGCCCCCCAAAGCTGCGTCCGTTCTGGTACACTGCCACCGCCGCCGGGTGATTTCCCCCTTTGATGGTTGTTCTGTACATCTCCGTGCTTGGAGAGAAAGGGCCGTCCTCGAGCTCAAAGTCAGGCGCTCCTTGGCTACTCTGCTCCCTGTATCCTTGCCTTCGAGCGTTCGATGTGCCATTACCAGTCCTGCCGGTACGGCCGGTCGGGTATCGGTTTTCGTAAAGATTGTTGCTGTTGTATCGTCGACTCGAGGAGATCTTAAGGGCCTTGCCCACGAGAGGCTTGAGTGCGGGTGCGCAGGCAGCGATGATACCGAGGTTAAGCTGGAGACTGTGGGAAGTTTAATCAGCAACTGCAAAGCGTAGGATAATCCCAGCGGCACTTACAATCCCCAGAACTGGACACTCTGATAGAAGGTTCCGTCTTTGTTACCGGGCTGAGCAATCTGGTAGACGGCCTTGATGATTCCCATGACGACGGCACTGAATCGGTTAGCTCGTTGTAGCATACAACAGACAAAGAGAGTTTCCTACAAATAGCCGAGACTCAAGACGACGATCAGATAGATTCGGGTGCGCAGTTTCATCTGCAATACCCAAATGATCGGAATCGGCAACGTTGCGAAGCAGACATCAGTGAAGATGTTGAATGCTATAGCTGGTCAGATTGCAGCAAGTGCAAGCTTGATCAAGCGGCATACCTGTATTGATAAGGGCAAAGTTCACAAATAACGTGATACCATAAGTGGTAGGCTTGAGGCTCTTATCCCAATAGCCGGCAAGTGGCGTGCAGTACAAGAAGAAGCTCAACCACGCCATGATTGTGTAGAGAACGACAAACACTGGAAAGTGATCAGCAGGTAGTATGCCAAAATTGGACAAGTGATTGAATACCAATGAGTGCCCACAGAGATCGCGAATACCAGGGGTTCTTGCTCAGTCGCAGGAGAGACAGCGCGATCGAAATCTTCAGGAAAGCCAGGGCAGCGATCGCAGAGATGATGGACTGAAAGAAGCCGACTTTGGAATATTCAACGTAGTCGAGCTTGCTTATTGTATCCCTGTGTTTTCCAAGTCCATATTGAGCCTGAATGATGAAGATCACCATGCCTCCACCCAATGCGCAAAGCTGAAGGGGGTCAGCACCGACGCCAAGGCGCGAGATCTCCCGGGTATCCATACCGCAGCCATGATCATCATATAATCATCGAGCCCTATCGTCTTCACGATAGCCGCGCGGGTGTACGTTCGTAGACTGACAAAAATGAGCGCGATCAGATGGAAGGTTCCTGTCACGGCCAAGATCATCGCGGTGTTGCTCTCCGCGGCTCTTGCCGGGTCCACAGCCGTGGTGGACGAAGTCGAAGACATGCTAGGCGACTGCGTCAAAGACGCGGCGCACGTTAGGATAAGGGAAAAGACGGTAACGGAAGCAAAAAAGAGCCACGAAGATCAGGAGTGGGCACTTTCAAGAGCGAGGGGATCTGTGCAATCTTTTAAGCCTGAATGGTTTCTGAGCTATTCGGCTCCGAAGAGATTTCACATTTCATCAAGGGAACGCAGGAACCACACCACTCTTACAGCATGCAGGGCACATGGGGCGGGAATAGGGACTGCACGAAACGGAATAATTAAGAAGTCGTCACTGGGTGACGGTCGCTTAGGCAGTCACTGGAGAGCTTCCTGTTCTAGCCCAGCGGAGCCGAGGGAACGTCTCGTGCGACTTGCTGCTTCTAGACTGTGTTCCAAGGAGAAGCATGGAAACAGATCCATCTTATCAGAATGGCAAAGCCGTTGGAATCTGGTCTGAAAATTCCTGGGCCGGAGTGTTCCTTGCATGGAGTGGAGTGTGTGATGATTGTGCTTGCTTTGCAGGATCGTCAATTAGACATCTGAGTGGTCGAAATGGAAAGGAGGCTCCATGGGGGGCAACAAGGGTGGTGTCTCCCACATCACGGCGCCGCCCTCTTGCAGTGCCGTCTGAACTACTGCCGCACGGCGCAGCATCTCTCAAGAGAATGATGAGTTATCGAACCCGACTTCTCGGATCACCTGAGACATGGAAATGGTCTTCAGAAGTGAAGACAGAGGAATGTTCAATTTCCAACTGCGATTTCGTTGGCGGCCGCACGCCCTGGAGATATCGATCCTTCGTGTGCCATTTCAGGACTGCCCATCAGGCAACTTCGGACCAATGCCCTTGGTACTTAATTAAAAATGTGGATTTGCGTGGGTGTAGGAGGGCTCTTCAGCAGAATTTCTCCGCTAAAGACCACGGCGGTCCTACGATAAAAAGCAACTATCGCGACGGAATCGCCCGTCTCTCGAAGACCAACAGGCGTGGTAGCCTATCGGAAGCAATCTGCAACGAGAAGTGGATTGCCTGCCTCTCGGATGCTATGGGATGCATGCCAAGACCTTGCTAGCGGGACGGGTTGGAAGTCACAACAGACCAGAAAATGATCTGTCCTGGATCGGTTGCTACGGCTGGTTATCCCCGAAGTTGAGTGCTGACTTGGTGGAGACGGGCCGTGACCGATGAGTTGGACACTGTCTCAAATGTCGCGACTGAAGTCAAGGTTGGGATCATGGGATGAACATCTTTGTTGCTTTTGAGTTTGAGTGTTTGAGTTAAGCTCATGGGGCACGCGAGTCGGTGCGTTGCGGGAGGTCCCATAGACCGAAAAATGGTCGATATCAGAACGAATATGACCGTACCTCATAGCTGGGCCGGAAGCCGAGTGTTACTGTCGTTTTCGACTCGCCGTTCTTGCCGATGGCAAATACCGTTCTGGTGATTCGCCTCGGCCTGTGGCAACGGCGGAGTCGCATCTCCCCATCTCCCCTGCATCTCATCCACCCATCTTGACCGAAGAGGGTTACATCCAGCATCCCGGCTCCGTGGGCCCCGGATCAGGATCTGGGCTATCGAATTTTCTTCCATTGTCCGCCGCATAAAACCGTTCGATTGACAACCCTCACATCAATTTTTCGCCCACCAACAGCGGCATCCCGCGCCAGGGGTTGCAGCCTTCCAGACATGCCATCCCGCCCAGTGCGGCTAGGACGTCCGCGGCGCGGATCCGGAGCCCTGCAGCGAAAGGCCGGAGGCGCTAGCCAACGGATTTTAATCTATTCTCAACGTCTGACAGGCATCCGTCTATATAGCTAGCGAGGTTCTGTGACTGCATGGCGGAACGCCTTCCTCTTGATCTCTGAACACAAATTCCGGACCGTCAATCCCGCTCCCACTTCCCACGCAATTTTCTGCGCGTGTTCGTCTTTGCAGAGAATCAGGTGTCTTTGCCGTACGTAACACAGGACCACATCTCCTCCTTCTTCCTAATTCCCTTGTCCTGTTCGCACGCGGCGACCCTGTACTCCGTTCGTCTTCCCAAAACACGAATACCGTCAAGCAATGCGTTCCATCAACATCGTGGTTGCGGCCGTTGGGCTGCTGAGCGCACCAGCTCTTGCTTCTCCCATTGAGACGCGCGATGTGCTGTCTGACCTGCAGATCCGGGCGATGGACGCTCTTAAGGCAGCCAACCCGGGAATGATGAACAAGCGCAGCAGCTGCAACATTTTCAACGCGCGCTATCGCCGGGATTGGTTCGTACTACCCCCACCGTTTCGTGCAGATCGCGGGTAGGTCCTCGGTCGCTAATATGTGCGTGAAGGGAGGCATTCTCTGACAAGGAGAAGAAAGCGTACATCAGTGCTGTCCAATGCATGTTGACATCACCCTCGAAGTCGGACCCGGAGTTTGCCCCGGGCGCCCGGAACCGATATGATGACTTCGTTGCTGTGCATATTAACCAGACTACCACCATCCATGGCACCGTAAGCAAGACATTCGTCCTTCGATGCGACCGAGTCTAACACCGCGATGTAGGGAAATTTCTTGACGTGGCATCGGTATCTCACATGGGCTTATGAGGAGGCTCTGAGAAACGAGTGTGGCTATCAGGGCTCCCAACCTGTAAGTGGACTATCTTGAAGATTGGACATCTTCGATTTCTCTCGTTCAAGCCTGAACCCTTCTAATCAACAAGAATAGTACTGGAACTGGCTCAAGTACCAAGATGATTTGACCAAGTCTCCAATCTTCGATGGTAGCGACACGAGTCTCAGTGGCGACGGTGCCTTCGTGCAGCATAATGGCAGTCTCAGCGGTGCCGGCGCCATCTGGTTGCCTTCCGGTAAGGGCGGTGGCTGCGTAGAGAGTGGTCCCTTCGTCAAGTAAGTATCTCTCTACTCCAATCGCGTAATGGAGACAAGCTAATATCTGCACAGCATGACAGTCAACCTTGGACCTGTAAACCCTGGTATGGATGGCATGGAGGCCAGTCCCGCAGGCAGACTCGGCCACAACCCTCGATGCCTCAAGCGTGACCTCAACTCTTATACCATGACGAACTGGATGACGAACGAGAACATGGCCAACATCACTATCGGAGCTGCTTCCCGCAACATCGAGCTTTTCCAAAACGAACTCCAGGGAAGGTTTGCAGACGGGTTTCTCGGCATGCACGCCGCAGGCCACTTTTCCGTCAATGGCGAGGCGAGCGATCTGTACTCGTCACCCGTTGACCCTTCGTTCTTCCTTCACCATGCGATGGTCGACCGTGTATACTGGCTGTGGCAAGCTCTGCACCTATGGAACGCTTTTGAGGTTGCTGGCACAATTACGATCAACAACAGGCCCGCGAGTCGGAACACTACCGTGGAAGATGTTCTCTACCTTGGAGTCTTGGCAGAGAACCGCACGATCAGCGAGCTGATGAACACGATTGGCGGATCGCCACTTTGCTACGTCTACGCCTAAGCGCAAATCGGCCAGTGGATGACTGAGGCAAATCAGAAGTGAAGGAAGCATAATTATCATCGTAATCACTATTGCCAAGACTGGACCTGAACGACTCGGAGAATGATGGTCAAGGTCTACATGTACATATTTGAACTGCTTGTATCTACTTGAGCAGACGATAATGGCATGGCCGAAGGAATGCGACTTCATGAAATTTTCAAATAATGATTCTATATGAAGTGTAAGTCTTAATCTAAGAATTGAATTGTCCGTTAAGTTGGCTCTAGTTGTGCCATAGACTTCGCAAAAATCATCGCGACTTCTAAGATTCATACTTCCGTAGTAGAGGATCACTCAAGAGCCGTTCCATGGCCTCCCGTTGAATGAATATGCTGACATCGAAGTCACCAGTATCCGCAACATCCATGACTTGGACAAGACCATCGATCTTGGGCATGACTCCCTGGACATACCTGGCCACCTGCTGTGTTCCAAAGAAGTCAAGCTCATAGGCTTGTGCCCTCACCCAAGACGTAACAAGCGTATGGTGTTTGCCCAAGAAGGCTTGCCATAGTCTTTGTGGACTAACTTCATTGGCGGCATCATGGATATAAGCTGCGACCGCATCCGGAGTGAACAAGTCCATCATGTTTCTGATCGCACCCGCGATAGACCCCAGCTCTGTTGTAGACGCCTCAAACCCAGTCTTCCCGACATATCCCAGAAGGAGAGGAGACCCAACGAAAGTCTCGGGCAATGGCGGGCTTACCCTTTGTCGTAGTCCAAGCGTAACGTCGAGATAAACGTTATCCTGTGTATCCTGAAGATTTCTTGCACGGTTGATGAGAGTCCATACATGTGCCAATGCAGCGTCAAGTCGGGATATGCGGCAAGACGTCATATCGGCAGGAAGACTTGCTTGCGCAGCTTCTTTCATTCTCGCTAGCTCGCCGGACGAGAAACGGATCTGGTAGTGATCAACTGCCGCAGCCATATCCCATGTTGGCCATGGCGGAAAGGAAGATGGGCTCAGCTGTGTGCTTTCCATCTGTTCAGCAGACGGCATCGTAGCCTTAGTGGAATGCATCGTTCCAGACGGGAATCCGGGCGCATCTTCCGCCCACCAGTCAAATCGGTGCATTGGTAGTGATCTGGCCTTCTGAACTTTGGTACTGTCGGGAGTTCCATCATAGCTCAGTTCAGCAACTCGGTCAAGCAAAGGCGGGTCAAAGACTGCTTTGACAATCTTTGAGCTGCCGAATATAGACTCGGGATGTAGTAAAGCCCTTGATCGCGCAGCCCAGGAGTTCATGAAGGTCATTAGGCAAGCGGCATCTGCGAGTGGGTGTGCAATCATTGCGCTGATCCCTATGCCTCCGCATCTGAATGCCGTGAGCTGAATAGCCATGCTGGGCAATCCTTCGATCGTATTGAGGGATGATAGCGCGATGCTGGTGTTTGGCAAGAAGTCGCTTTGCTGAAAGTCGCTCGCGTTCCACTCTTTCAGACTCGTTTCTCTTTCGTTTCTGCTCGGTACGACTTGTTCCAAGTTGGAATCGTACTCAGCAACTATGAGCTCTACCCCAGGGTCTTCTGGAGATCCATGAGATACGACTGGACGGCCAAGATGACGCTGAACTGCATCGTTCTTCACCATGTCCTGGGTCGCCCATTGAATTTGCCCTGCAAAATGAGGGAAATCGTCCAGAGTTTCGCTGAGGGCTGATCCAAGTATTTCGAATAGGCTCGGGTATGGCAATTCCACAACATCATTCTTATCGTACAGCCAAATCGCAGCGGTAGGCGTGAATCGGGCGACTGTCGCGTCGATGATTGACAGCTTCGATACGGTGGGTTCCGGCGCAGGCGTCTTGGGAAATATCCTGCGAGTCGCTTGAAGCCGAAAGCGCCCAGCTGCACTTTGCGAATTTTGGGTCGTCATATTGGCTCGCTATGGATTCGACTGTCCTCTGAATAACTACTGAGATCGAAGGTGAAACAGAGCATGGTGCATCTTTTAAAAAAGCCCATCTCGCACAGACAGTCTATGGTAGCGGGGATGCCCCGGCGAGATCCAGAAGATCGCACCGAAGATGACTGGGTCCGGTATGAATCATTTTGCATCATCACCAGATCAGACATGGAAGCCCTCAGTGATTGGACGCTTGGCCTGAAATGGCGCACGGGAGGGTCCGAACCCCTGTTGATCTCGACGGCGCAGCACCAGTTGGACATGGTTTGACCGAAGCGAGTAGGGCGTAGCACATGTTATTATCGACACCTTCTTCTTTCAGTTGGCATGGGTTCGAGCTTTAGGCATCCAAGTGGGGGGAGAATACGAAGTGCATTGGAGACAAAATGACCGAATTGGAAACAAGCTCTAGAAATGAATGAAGATGCCAAACAAAATGAAGCAGCTGCCCAACTGATTTCCAGGATTTCTCAAAGCACACGATGAACAACAACTGTGTCAGTGTTGTGCATCTTCGACGGAAATTTGCACCCAGACACACTACAGCTACTTCGCGGACATCGGTGGCCGTGAATACAACTTGGATCGTCGCAATCCAAGCCGGCCAGACAGGGAGAATGGCGAGCCACTGCACGAAGAGCCTGGAGATCTTTACCATCTAACTTTGGGCCATGCTTATGCTGACACGACCCGAAGTTTCTCAAGAAGTGGCAATCCCCAAGAAGATGGAAATTGTTGCACATTTTCCGATTTTTCATCAAAATCACGTCCTGCGGCATACAACTCAGGGGAGAGTCAACACGCTCGCCCGCCTTGTTGCGAAGCACCACACTCATCGTTTGTGCTGGAGTCGTCGTGGACGACGAGTCAATCCGAGTGGTTGCCGAGGTTGATGGAGCGGAAGCTTTCGAAGCAGCGGCTGCATAGCCCGTGGACGGTGTCGTCGGAGGGGTGAGTTGAGACGATACCCGTCGTTTAACGCTTGGGAGCTTCTGCGCCCTGAATACGCTGGAAAGGGACAGGACTTGGAAGCTGCCCCGAAGATCTGCCAGCTCCCTCTCGAACGGGGGTCCCTCTATCAGTAGGATTTTGCTTCGCTTCGGGCTGTCGGCAAGATGTCGCTCAAGTAAACGAGCGTACCCATTGTCGCCCGATCCGCCTAATAAGACTCGGCGACAATGAACGTCGTTGAGACCAAGCTCAAAGTTTTCTAAAACATGTCAGCGTGTTACAACCTGCGGCTTTTTGGAGCTGCTTTTGAGGTACCTTTAACCTTTTCATCTGCGCATTCCTTGCCGTTACCAGCATCAACAAAATCACAGAGAGATGATCCTCTATTGAAGCCTCTCACGAAGTCGTTCAGGATTTCCACGTTTTTCAAAATCTGGGTATCGTGGTAAACTTTGGCAAGACCCTTGAGGTTGGCGTATACTCGGATCATCACTTGAGAATGGTGTGGAATGTCAGGGTCCAACTCAGGCAACTGTTCCAAGATGGTTTGACGCAGCATTCCTGCTGCTTTCTTGCCACCCCCAAATCCTTGAGTGACGAGTTCGTCGGTGAACTGAAATTGTTCAGCTTGACTGTGGGGTGAAAAGATGGTGTGAGGGTAAAGCACTTACCGGCATACAATCGCCGTCGATGACGACAGAAGAAAACGAGTATTTATCCTAGCGTTGTCAATCGCGTAATTCAAACCGGTGACGAAAGTCATAGCATACCTTCTCGGACTGAAGCTGATTAATCTGCAGCTTCATTTCAGCACCACTCTGTTTCACAGACTTGATGTAAATGTTCTTCTCTTCCAGGCTCTGCTCAGCTTCAGCGAGTTTGCGGGTGAGCATCTCAACGTGATTGAACAAGTCCTGAGCCAAGTAAACCAGTACACACCAAAATCATTGGATCGATTTATTTAAACTCACGACAATCAATTCGGCTTTTCGGTCGTCCTCGACTTTACAAATTGTCCATCTTTCCTCCAGGTTCGCGACATCAAGGATAGCTGCCATTTTGTTGTTCAACAGCCCAGAGCGGCGGACACTGGGACTGAAATTGACCGTGACCAGAATTCGCAGGAAAGCTTCCAAAAGACGAGGGATAATGGTGCCTGATATATGAGCGTGTAGTATGCCTGGCTGTCTGCCTAGGAGCCCAAGCCCGTGGCTCAAACAGGTGCTGCTGGGTTGCATTATCACTGCAGGGGATCGTCGAATGAGCTTAGGCTGCAGGAGCTGCGATCCATCCATTTCAACATGATTGCACCAACAATACGACAGCTGTTGGAGACTTGCGGGCCGGTCGCATCATGGTCGGGGGCTGAGGGCGAACGGTTGGCGCGTAAGGAGCAACGACTCCGCCTCGTGTTGGTTGGGCCGGACCGCCAGCAACAGGAGGAAGCCAACATGACCGACCAACATGCAAGTCAACGAATACCACAAGCTATGAAGTAATCTTTCATTCCGCTTTCACGAAGCCTCCGCTTTCTATGTCCGGCCTTGGAAGGCCTTTGTTCAATGTGAGGCGCAGCGCCCGCGATTTTATCGAGACCAAAATTCGGATACCAACCCCAATTCCCGGAAGAGATCGGTAACCTCTGGAGCATCCAGTCTGTCGTAATCATGCGATGCTTTGTTCTCATACCAAGCCTAGAGACCTGTAAGTCACCGAAGAAATAAGTTGGTAGTACATAATGGTTAGGTTCAATCGTACCTTTGAAAGCTTCCACATCGTATCCAAGTTCATCACCTCTCCATATCTGAATCCGTATCGTTCACACTTGAGATAGATTAGTGAAACTTCTAATTTCATTGAAGGCCTTCGTTGTACTCACCCACTCCGCCGCTTGTGTCTGGCTGCCGAAAACGTGAATCGTGCCGCAAGCGAACCTCACGTCGGTCCACCACGTCTTGAGAGGTGCGGAGAAGTGAACCACGCATTTTTTGGTATCCACTTCGTTCCCATGAAGTTTAATGCCATCATTTGTGACTATGAAGTTCATCTCTCCATCGACCGTGCCGGATTTGGAGGACAAGCTGACGGAGGATGAGGAGGAGCCATGAGGACCCAGCAGCATCGCAGCCAAGCCGAAGCCGCACCAGGCGCAGTTCGTCCACCAAGACCGGGCGTCTTGAGCCTAATCTTGCGATCAAAAGTGATTCGACATTAACGTAAAGATGCAACTTACCACAACATAGGGCGTGGGACTATTCACAATACTGTCAGCAGCGTTCGTTACAATATCGTCTTGGACACTTTACAGGTGAGAGAACGGATGTGCCATGAAAATTGGTGTCGGGGTATGAACTCCAGGCTTATGCAAAACTACATGGTGGGCGGCATCAAGCTGTTGAAATGAAACGCGCACTTGTTCCTCGCTGATGCCGATTGATTCGGCAATATCTTGCGTCGTTGGCGGACGGCAGTTCGCGAGGTAATACTCGAAAATACGGTATCGAACTTCTGGCGTAACCTCGTCCATATTGAAATTATGCTGATGAAATTGTTCTTTGTGGTAACTGCAATAACAACTAAGACTTCTAATTGTATTTGCAGCTCAAAATTGGGCATCGGTCCGCCTTTATTTGATGAAGAATATCCCGTGTCAATGCTGGGTATGGTAGAGATGATCAGGAATCACTACACTATTGCACTGATGTTATCCACAGCTGTCATGTGCAGGGCGTGGCTTTGTGAGGTGTAGGGCGCAGGGACCTTGGTCAATGGCCAAGAGTTAATGAAGGGTGGAAACAGGACCGTAAAACATTACCGCAACCGTCGAATTGGGAAATATGGTGCGTGTAACTACTAGATGTGGGGTGACTGCTCAGGTGATCATCCAAATGCTGTTCGTAACCTTCCCTCGCAACCTAGAAGTTTCATCCAATATAAACACAAGGCGTGTCACGCTGAACATGTTGTTATCCATCGCAACAGGTATTATGGCCCAATGTATGCTTCCTAAGAAGACACTGCTTTTATTTGCTAACTCGAGCAGCATCACATGCAATTTTGTGAGAGCGACTGAGGCTGTCTTTGAATCACGAATGATGTACAACATTATGGCATACTCTGCAACTAGTCCTTCATGAGTTGTAGTGAAGCTGTCGAACATACCAGACAATGCTTAGGTGGGTTAAATGAACAAGAATCGGTGATACTGCGAAATGCCACATGAAGCTGTGAAACCGTCTTAAGATAGAATCGGGTGTTCGAAATGATCCAATTTTCGTTTTTTCATGTGTCCACAATCACTGTTGATGCACGTCTAGTTCGTAGCATGTCTACTCTATTTCCTCTTTCTACTACCCTCTTTAGCGCACCTGTTCTGCGTCTATCGCTGTGAATCTATCTCTTGGACACCCAAGAAGAGCAAAACTCCGTAAACCCAACCCTGACCCTTTTGTAATCACCATATCTATATTTCCTTTACCAGGATATCATCCGTCTGAACCACAGAGCCGACAACAAAGTCGTGAGTGCCGACGGCCTTGTATCCCCATTTCTCATACGCCTTCCTTGCTCGGAAGTTCTCTTCCCATACGCCAAGCCAGATGTTCTTGAAGCCCTGCTTCCTAGCCATGTCTTCTAACTTGTCTGCAAGTGCCTTGCCGGTGCCAGTGCCGTGGGCCTTGGGGTACAAGTAGATCCGCTGCAGCTCGACAATGCCCTCGAGGTCCGCGACACATGGCTCCGTCGAGCCGCGGGTCAACATGGCGAAGCCCAAGATGTCGCCGGCAGCGTCCGTTGCGAGAATGGTGTCTTTGTTGGTATCTTTCAAGTCCTTTGTGACTGCTTCAATGCTGTATGACTCGTCCAGAAACGCTTGCAGCTCGTGCGGCTCTACTGAGTGGCCAAAGGTGACAGAGAAGACATGCGCACCCAGCTCCGCGATTGTCTTGGCATCATCGAGTGTGGCTGGCCGGATGTCGATGTTAGGACGACCGTCCGATCGGATCTCTACTGACTTCGCCATGGCTGCGGGAGTGGCCGACGAAAACGAGATCGGGCGCTTGAGGAGGCGGCTGACTTGACGATCTCGAGCTACGGTGAAGGGATGATGATGAAACACAAAGAGTGACCTGTACGGATAGCCCGGATTAACTTTCCTGCAAATCGGAGACCCGAGCAGCTGAGCCTTTTGTACAGATTTTGAGCATCGCGTAACCGCATTCATCGTTGCAAGAACTGGATCTTTTGTCGATCGATGTTTCTGGAAACCGCGAGACACGTCGCACTAACTCTAAAAAATCCGGCAAGGCGCGTTTGCTGGCTGCCCTTTTTCCGAGCACATGGCAGGTCTCGCCTTTGTTGTTGCGCCTTGTTGTCAATGCCATCCCTGAAAAGGCAAAATCATTGGTCTCGGCGCCGATGGTCCACTTCGGCCTACGCCCTTAGCTTGACACGGGCATCTCCATAATGCCTAGTGCTGTAAAATCTCCCCCATAATTAGGGCGTTCATGGAGCGATCTAGGTTGTCAACTCCTCGGAGCTGATCCCCGAACCAATCAAGTTTACATCATTGAGAGAATTCTTGTCACAGATCATGCGGAGATCGGTAAAAATGCAGCTGAAATGCAATTGAAATGTTGGCTGCGCATGGGTACAACGTGGCGGCAAGGAAGCCGCCGTTCCGCCATCCCGCTGGATCCCGCTCTCAAACGGATCAAGACCGTTGAAGCCACCACCAACAAGAGGTCGGATTAGAAACAAAACTCTTCATGTTTGAACGGCCTGAGCAGTGAAATGTTCGATTAAGCTCATTGACCTAAAAAGATCATGGATTCGAAGGCTATTAAGTATTTCTAAACAAATGCTACGCAATTTTCCCAAGCACCAGAACATCCCGAGACCCTTTTACGACCAGTTTGACCGCTCCTTAAGCACTCTCGACCTTTTCTTCCGCCGACTTCTTCGTCTTCGAGCCAAAGATCACGATGCAGATCACAGCAGCGGAGGACACCATGACAAATAGAGCACTCACTGTCGAAAACCAACCGACACCAATGCCCTGGACTCCCGGAAGACATACTGCTGTCGCAATAGCTGCGAATAGATATCTGATGAAGTAGTTGCTCGCTGAGGGTTTCAGGTTAGAAATGCCATCTTCATGATACAGAAAGACGGGTTAAGTCGGTGGAGTTGGAAAACATACCCATGACTTCGGAGGCCCGGTCCCGGAAAACATCCAGGCAATAACTGTTCAGGCAAGGGAAGCAGACCATCTGAGCAACTCCCTGCACAAACATGCAGATAATGGGAAGGGGAATGCCGCCTTTTTGTTGATCGATGGCCCATCCGTAGATGATCGCACTTCCCGGAATCACTAACCCCATGGCAACAAAAGCACTTCGGAGTCGGTCCTCCGGCACCCGTCTACCACGCTTCTTGATCCACTTCTTGACGGTGTAGTCCGCGTAGGGGCCGCCGACAAAGGTACCTGCGAGGTACCCCGCTCCGGGAGCCAGGAAGAAGAATCCGGATTGCAGCGGAGAAGTGAGGTTGAATCGCGGGTTGATCACGTAACGAACGGGCGTCAAGAGAACCTGCATGTTCCACAGAATCGATGATGCGGCGATGCCCTGATTGTGTAGTTAGCTGGAGGTGAACGAACAGAATGCATCTTACCGCGTTGATCAAAACGCGTCATGCGTTTTGAGTTGAGGCTTGCAGCTTGCAGCGGTCCAGCTTTGGCGCGAAAAACCTACGCTGTCTCTTAATGGCAGGAGGTTTTTGGAAGACTTACCACAAGAAGAATCCTCGGATGACGGAAGAGGGAAATGACACGGAATGGGTTGGTCCATTCCCAGACCTGTCCAACCTTCTCCTTGAAGGTGAGCCCCTCCAGCTCTTCGGACCATTTGCCATGACTTGTTTCCGGCAAGAAAGCAACGGCCAGGATCATTGCTACTCCTCCTACAGCACCTTGGAACCAGAAGAGCGATTCCCACGTAGAGTAAGTCACGATGACGCCTCCGAGGAAGGGACCAAAGGCAGGTCCAATCAGAGTGCCACCCAAGAACCAGCCCAACGCCGTACCGCGTTCGGTCGGTCGGTACACATCGCTTAAGCAGCTTGAGCCAACGACCAGGAAGCAAGTGCCTCCGAACGCGGTGATGCATCGGAAAATAAAGAAAGCTGCGAGGTTGGGGGCCTTCGCAGTTGCGAGAGAGAATGTGCAGAACAACACAGTCGAGATGACAAAAACCTGAGACACTTAGTTCAACGGAACGGTGAAGAAATTGCGCAACAGAGAAAGTTGCCAAAAAGCCTATTGTAAAGACTACTATTGTACATGATGTTCGAGGTACAGTGATGATTGTGCTTACCCATTTTCTGCCATACACCTGACTAATCGGGCCCCAGAAGAGGACGCCGATGCCCATGATCAAGAGGAATAGCGCGTTTGAATAGTTGATGATGGTCCCCGTGGTGTTGAAAGCCGCTGCCACTTCAGGCAAGGCTGATAATACCAGGAGGGCTGCCAGATTGACACCAAGGCCACCGAAGGACACAATGGCTGTGATAAGGATCTTGCGCTTAGGAGTGAACTTGGCGTAAACAGTCTCATCCTCACGATAGGAGAAGGGCCGGCTGGGAGTCTGCGCAAGGATGTTCACACCCTTCTCGGCGTTGGAGGTCCTCATTGCCAGCAAGTCTGGCGGCATCTCATCCACTCGCGTGGGTACTTCTGACAGCGTATTTATCGACGACATCTTGGAGACCTGTTCGATGTAGCGCTTCCTGTGACATAGAAAAGAGAACACGGGGTTGAACGCGATGTATTTGCCAACTTGGGTTGAACTAAAGACAGGATGAAAGAGAATCGCTGACAAGGGAGAATTCAGGATTTTGCCAAGAAAACAGTTCACTAATTCCAACAATAACACAGCGCAAACCCATCCAGAAATAGGGGACGAGCTTTGCATTTAAATGCGCATGTGCGAGAAGTTCAAAGGTTGTTGAAAGAAAACGCAGAAAAAATCCTTACCCGGTCGGTCTCCACTCGGGCTGCGAATTCCGAAGTCGGTCAATCACAATCAATGGATCAACAGCACCGAGACGCCTTCAAAGACATCCATGAATTAAGGAAGCTCAAAACCAGCAAAAAATGTTTCATTGGGCCGGGTCCGGCTACGAATTCAAAGCGGAGCGACTCCGCAGCGGGGAACAACCACACAATCTGCAACTCTTGTTGCGTCTGCCACCTCCACTTCGGGTTGAAATCAGGCACGATATTGGACAAGGGCGCCCGCGGGGACCCACTGAGGCTGCAATTCCCTTATCTAACACCTTTTTGGGTCTGGGCCTGCTTGTCGAGAATAATGTGGAAATTTTGCCGGGGCCGGGAGCGGAGCGTGGGGGTTCCCAGGAGTGTTGGTTCCCTCTCATGTCGGTGCCGGCGCATCGGGCAATAGGCCGAAGTTGAAGGGCCCGAGGTCGGCCGGGACTGAGGCCACCGAGACAAAGTAGACTCCGCCCTCGGACCCGCTACTGCCGGTCGCCGCATGCCGTGACGCGGAGGGAGAGACTGGAATGCCGTGTGATGCTATGAGTGAATCAGACAGCGGTCAGTCCTGGAACTTTACTTCTCACGAGTCCATGCCCTGCTAATCATAAGGTAGTAGTGATAGTCCGATCGCTTTGTCCCGAGCTTCGGAGGAGACTACTTGACTCGATTATCCCTAGCATCCTAAACAAGTAAGTCTACAGCTAGCATTTCTAGCTAATCAAAGCTATGTGAGGGCCCCACTTATCCTTGCAAGACATCAAAAGTGTCGATCAATACAAATATCTAGTGCATCAGGGAAGTCGTCTTTCGGTCAAGGTGCTGTCGGGAAGTACCTATGACGCACAACAAGAAAGTGGAGTGATTCCTCCATAGCTCGTGAAGGCGTCTGGTGTATTTGTAAGTTACGAAATTGTGCTAAAACATCATGATGCCTCCGACCCGGGGAAAAGATTGAAAGACCAGAGATGCCAGCTGTCCTTTATCTGGTCTTCCAATCATTCTTCAAACTCCAAGCGTATGCCACCCGATAAACATCGTCTTCATGCCACCACTTTCCAATAACCTGCATGCTCACTGGCAGCTTAGTTCCGGAGCCCTTAAATGGGCCTTCCTCGATCGTGAGCATACCAATAGGCATGGCTAGCACCGGGTGCCCTGACTGATCAAACGGAGCAGTGTTCGCAGTCAACCCTACTTGTTTCCCGATCTTCTCCAGCGGCGATGCATCATACGGGGTATGCGAGTTGGCGATGTAGGGCAGGTTGGGCGCAACCAGCACGTCACACTTCTTGAGTGCCGCGTCATAATCGTCTCGGAGCTTCCTGCTCAAGTTCGTTGCCTTCCCCAAGAGACCGGGAAACGCCTTTTGTGCGTAAACGCCGTTCAGGTATATGTTCTTGGACGAGACGTAGGCGTTGTCCCATTGCTCTTGGGTGAGATTTTGGAACTTCTCGGTGAGGTCTGTCATCACGTGGCCTCTTCTGCCAAAGTTGAGATTTCGCTTGGCGAGATATCCTCCGGCCTTGCTGATGGCCGTCCACACTGCTGCGCCTTGAGAATGGAAGGGCACTGAGACTTCTTCGACGGTTGCGCCTAGGTCACGTAGTCCCTGGATGGCTGCCTCGACACATGCTTTGACGCGAGGCTCAACTGAGGGTTGGTTCATACCCTCGACCAAAACGCCGACTTTAACACCGGATAGCTCGGCTGGATTTTGCAACGCAACCAGGTTATCGTAGTATTTGGGGATTTTATCCGGTGAAGGTGCTGCAAAAGACCGGTCGTCGATGTTGTCGTTTCCGGCGATGGCTTGCAGCATCAAAGCATTGTCGAGTAGAGTTCGCGTCATGGGCCCGACGTGATCATTCGTCGGCTCGTTAGAGCCGCAAGCCGTGTAAGGGACAAGGCCAAAGGTAGGCTTGAGACCGTAGATACCACACCAGCCGGCAGGCACACGAATTGAACCTCCTTGGTCTGCGCCCAGAGCCATGTCCACATCGCCATTGGCTACCAGAGCTCCAGAGCCGCTCGAGCTTCCTCCACTGCTGTAGCCTTTGGCGTAGGGGTTGTGTACATGGCCGGTTGATGATGAGCTGCTTGTGGCTGAGTGACACATGTTCTCGCAGACTGACTTGCCGGCAATAATGGCTCCGGCCTCGAGAAGCCTCGTCACGATAGTCGCGTCAGTGTTCTAATGTCATTCGTTAGTCGCTGAATACCCTCAGGGAGCTATGGAACAGTGTCTCACGGGGGTGTAATCTTTCACGAAGTCGGTGCCCATAAGCATCGGGACACCCTTTACGGCTATGTTGTCCTTGACAGCAATCGTCTTTCCAGCAAGAAGTCCTCCTTTCTTCTGCTGGTCCTCAATTCGACATCTCCACGCCCACGCTGATAGGAGGTTGTTTGACGAGTCAGGAAAGTGAATATCTTCTCTCGGAAATCTGACCTCATCCACTGGCGGTACATAGTCTGCCGAATGGTATCAGTTAAGCTTAACAAAGAGTGTAAATGCGACTCACCAGGAAGAGACATTATTCCGATAACAGATTCGTGGAATACCGCAAGCAGCTTTTGGTACTCATCCTTTTCATCATGTTTCAGAGTAACACCCAGCGCGTTGAGGCTATCGTCAAGAACTTCCGCCGTGACGGGGTTTGTCTTATCGACGTTCAAAGAGAAGACGGACATTTCGGGGTCAGTACCGAGATCTAGACAGCAAATTCAAAAAGGTGCACTCCGTGAACTTGAGGGCCGATTCGAAATATTCGCGATCAAAGCCAGCTGATATTATTCAACCTAAAGCCAATGTCAATTGGATACCCATAGTAGTTCTAACTCATACCTAATCTCTTAGATAGGTCCGATAGCCCTGAGTCGATATCTTATCGCTATCATTGACTCCCCGCGAACAGTTTACTGCATTCGGACCATCCGATTCCTCTCATAAAAGGTCATCGGCGACTGTGAACCGGTAGCAGTGCAGCTCAATCAACCCCACCATGTCCTTATCGTAGGAAGGATCAACCCCACCATCCAAGTACCCCGCCAGATATGGCAAGATGAAATAGTCCTCGGAGGAGGGGCAATGGATAGTCTTGGGCCGCTATCTTGGGAAGGTTGCACGTTGAGAGGGTCGAAGGTTATATTCAAGGGCATGCACTACATATCGCGACAAGTACAAGATTCCATTGAAACCATCATCAATCTTCGGTCGCCCATTTATGAAATTTGCCCAGGCCTCTTCGAACATTCGAACAACACCGACAATTTCTAATAACTTCAAAAATGGTGCATATTGAGGAGAGTCTCCAGATACCTCGCGACTTTGAGGGTAAGTAACAGTCCATTAATGGAAACATGTGCATCTAACATGAAGCTTTCCAGGATTCGGCGAGGAGGGGTTTGATCCAAAGTGGCCCAACGGTGCTCGCATTGCCGTGTCTTTTGTCCTCAACTATGAGTAAGTTCCATGTACGCATCCTTTGACAAGTATCACGGGCTGATAAAAATACAGAGAAGGAGGAGAGCGAAGCATCTTGGATGGCGATCCTTTTTCGGAGCCATATCTATGGGAAAAGGGGGCGTCCGGCGGTTACAAAGAAGGTGCACGATACCTCAACGCCGAGCAAGACTTCGAGTATGGCAGCCGTTCTGCATCCTGGCGTCTTATCCGACTATTCAAGGAGTTCGGATGGAGCTTCACCACGTATGCCGTCGCTTACGCCCTCAAACGAAACCCGACCTTCGCGAAAGCTCTGGTCCGCGACGGCCACGAGATTGCCTGCCATGGTTTAAGATGGCTCGACATCTGGAACTACTCGCTTGAAGAAGACAAGGAATACATCAAACAGAACATTTTGATGTTGAAAGAGGTTTCGGGCGAGATGCCGGTGGGTGCTTACTTCGGCCGCGGAACCCCAAACACTCCTTCCTTGTTCCCAGAGGTTTGGAAGAGCCTGGGTGGAGAGTTTCTCTGGTCCTCGGAGTGCTACAACGACGATGTACCTTACTGGCTCGATTTGCCGTGGGAGAAGGACTTACCAGAAGCTGACAGGGAGGGAATGCTTCTGATCCCTTACAATTATGACTGCAATGATGGCAAGTTTCACATGTCACCTGGGTTTGGCAGCTCAGTCGCTGAGACATATGAGCAATATCTCAAGAACACCTTCGACTGTTTGTACAGAGAGGGCGGGAAGCTGATGAACATTCCGTTGCATACGCGCATCATCGGCAAGCCAGGGAGATCTGAGGCCCTGAGAAAGTTCATGAAGTACATCTCAGAGAAAGAGGGGGTTTGGGTCACGACTCGAAGAGATATTGCCAAGCATATGAGGGCTGAATTCCCGTACAAACCCAATGGCGAGTGGATGAAGGGCGTGTGAGATGACAGTTCTAGTTAGAAAAGGGATGAAAATTCTATGGAGTCTCGGAAATTAATTACAGCACCGACGTCGATGTGCAGTAAACCTCCTGACACAAAAGTCGAAGCTGTTTGCTGAGACCACCTGTTAGTAGCTCTGAGTAGTTAAGACATGCTCACTTTCACCAGCCTGCATAGCCAAGACATTTTGTTGAGACAGACGATTGCCAATGATGGCTGACTCGGCACTCTTACTGGCTGCTCGAGCTACGAGTGTCGGAACCTCCGATCGGCAGTGCGACGGCTGCTGCGTCGGAATGTTTCCGAAGTGGGGGCTAGTGTCTCACGGAAGTCGTCCGACGAAGAAAAAGCTGTCCAAAGGCGAGATCGGCACCGGTGATAGCAACCGACATCTATGTAAATCGGACATCCGCCTCCGCAGATTCACCCAGCGTTGCGGCCAGTTTGGCAGTCGAGCCTCTTGGCGGTCATCTCATGTTATCAGCCTGCGGAGATGACGCCTGACGCACATCCCCCGGCTTCATCGCCCCCGGTTTCCTCAGCCGGAGTCCCTCCGAACCCTAGGAAGAGAGGAAGAACGGCCTGCACAAGATGTAAAAGTCGTAAGCAAAAGGTAATCGGCTATAGTTGTTAAGAGCTACTGGAAACCTATCTGATTTTGGAGTGTGATGACCAATTTCCGGTCTGCTCGAATTGTCGCAGGTCAGGCGCTCAATGCGACAAGGTAGATGTCACAGATGAAGCTTCATCGACTGCGTAAGTATACAAGCTCATGGGGAAAGTTTCATGAACCTAAGCTGAAGACTGATTCAGATACACTCGGGCATTAGAAGAAAGGGTAGCCTACCTAGAGAACAAGCTGGCTCAAATTCCCACGCCAGAAACCAACTCGACCCCAAGAGAAACCGCCAGTATTCACTCCAGTCACTCAAACAGGGACAAAAATGCTCTAAGCGACGTGGTTGCACACGTGTCGCTAGGGAATTTTGAGGCTCCTGCCTATGTTGGACCTTCGGCCGGGTTATCGCTGGCCCTCAATCTCGGCGAGATGGTGCAAGCTACAGTCTGGAACAAGATGTTGCCAGACATCCATGACGGTGCAAGTGCCAATCGATCAACAGGCTGCCTCAATCCGGGCCCTAGATGTCTTACAGTAGAGGATCTCTTGGCTCACGGTGTCAAAGAGCCCCCGAGTGATGAGCAGGGTTCAAAGATGTTGAGGGCATACATGTCCCAACTGCACTCCAAGTATCCTTTTCTCGAGCCTGAGGAACTATGGAAGCTGCATGGCGAAAGAGTCGCGTTGGCGGGAACTCCACCACAAAGTTTAAGCAAAGCTGAAAGATTTGGTGTCTTTAAGCTGTACCTAGTGTATGCTATGGGTGCAACATTGGTACAGTTAACACAGCGTGGCCCGGGATTTTCCCCGGAGGTACGTCCTTATTTCTTCACGGACGTTGCAAAGTTGAGCACTTGATCTAACATATGGAAAGGCTCTCTATATCACTGCACTGCAGCACATATCTGCGGCAAGGGAATCGCGGACGGTGCAGAATATCGAGGCAATGACGTTGTTAGTCATGTTCCATCTTCGATCAACCTCTAGTCATGGACTGTGGTACATGATTGGTCTGGCGATGAGGACATCCATTGATCTTGGGCTTCACCGCGCAGCTCACGAAAACAATCTCTCTGAATCCGTGGTTCAGCGCAGGAGAAGATTATTCTGGTCTGTCTACTTACTAGAGCGGACGATCGCCATCTCACTCGGTCGACCCTTGAGTATCGCGGACAACCAGATTGATGTAGAATTCCCTGATACTTGTATCAACAGCAGCTCATCTGCATCCGGGACTGTTGGAAACGACATAACGCTCGCAGTTGTGCTGTTCAAGCTCCGCCGAATCGAGTCGAAGATTCATCACTCCATTTACCGAACAGACAAAGCCTTAGATACCCTCCGACCAAAACTCGATCGTCTCTACCAACGGCTTCAAACTTGGCGGGTTTCGCTCAATGAGTGGATGGCACCGAATCATCCCGAACTCAACTACGCTCTGTTGCTGTACAATCGCGCTCTCAGGCTTCTGATCCAGCCTTTCTTACCTCTTCTTCCCCCTTCTGACCAGTTCTACGGACTGTGTATGAGAGCTGCTGGGGATATCTGCCAGGCTCACAAGAGGCTCCATCAAACTCTTGACTATGGTCACAGCTTCATTGCCGTTCAGACCGTGTTCGTCGCCGGGGTTACTCTTCTTTATGGACTCTGGACACAGGGGAATGAGCTTTGGTCAGTAGCACTTGCGAATGACATCCGTGCTTGCTCTTTAGTGTTATTCGTCATGGGCGAGAGAGCACCTTGGGTTCGCAAATACAGAGACGCTTTTGAGGTTCTTGTGAACGCAGCCATGGAGAAACTTCAGGATGGTGAATCGGGCTTGGCGGAAATGGCCTCAGCTCAGATGCGTGCAGGAAGACAACAGGACACGACGATAGACGGGCAGAGCGAGGAAGCTGCCGGCGAGAGGGAAGTGGGACAAATGACTGATGAAAGCTTCGACCAGTTTTTGGGTAGCGTTGGAGATTCTGGCATTGCTGGTGGGGGTTTCGAAGGTGCTTGGCCCATGGTCGCTGAGTTGGCGAACTGGATCGATCAGGACAGCGGAAGCCCTGTCTGGATGCCCAATTTTGAATTGCTGCAGAGCCTTTCCGGCAATGACTAGGGATAGGCGGACGGTGACAAACTTCGACGGCTGGTCTAATGTAGCCGAGTCTAATATTTACGTCGGTGCTTCCAATAACGAGTAGTAATCCGTTACATCTTTTCCCTCGACACGAGAAGGTAAATGATTACACCATGTTCTTCTCACTGACTGACTCAGTCCCTGTACCCTTTCCCTCAACTCGGCCTACGTTTCCGCCCTCAACAGCTGAGAGAACTCCTCGTATTGTCTCAACGCTTTCGCCCGCAAAGAAGCCTTCTGAGGAGGCCATATCCTCGAAGCCCATCGTCGCTTCAGACTCGCTTCCCTCGGGGTAAATAGGTGGCGGCCAAATCAGACAGGCCACGTAGTACACCATCGCTCCCATCGTGAGAGACAACAAGAACCCAAGCTTGTACATGTTCTTGCTGGCTTGATTGACGGCGTTTGGGTCGAGGCTTCCCGCGATACCATGGACCGTAAATGCCACGCCTGCGATCCAAGCGGCAATAGCCCGAAGGTTCCAGCCGTTTAGATACGCGTATGGAGATCTTGTATCTTTGGTGTACAAGCTCGGAACATGAAAGTTGCCGCGGCGCAACATCCAGTAGTCAACAATCATAATCTGTAGGTTTTGTCAGACAGAACTTTCTTCTTCTCTTATCCAATCAGATACATACCCCACAGGTCGGCATGAGGAAAACGGTGTAAGAGCCTAGGAATGTAAGAAACGAGCTAGCGCTGGAGATGATCTTCCATGGAACGCATAGCGGTGCTAGAAGTGCGCAGATAACCTGGCCACGGACGATGTTGATATACCTGGGCCAAAGTCCGCTGGTATCGGCACCAACCGGCAATGAATTCGAGCCAGCGTTCGTTGCAATGATTGCTAAGATCATACCCTATAAGACGCGCACTTTAACAGGAGATCACAATAATCTGGCTGAAAAGAGGAGACTCACTGCGGACGCGAAGAACATTCCTGCCCTTGCACCAGGGCCCCAGTACTCAGTCAGGATGGCGTTGTAGAGATCCCACACGTTCCAGTAGCTCTTGCCGAGAAATCCTGCAGCAGCACTGGTTGTCGCACAGCTCAGGAACATTACCAAGACCTTGCTAACAAGGATACCGGTAGCCTGAGACCATGTTGCCTGTGCGGGCTTTGTAGCATACCGGGCAACATCGGGTTGGTTAACAAGAATCGGGCACAGTGCTGCCATGACACTGTTGATAGCCTGAATCATGGGCCACACAAGCGCAGAGCCACTCAGGGACTTCCCTCCAAAGTCAAAATCGCCTAGAGTTCCTCCGTTCATGTGAATGGCCCATCCCATCACACCAAACAGGCCAGCAGTTGTCGCCACGGACTTGACAACGAATAAATGGCGTAAGATCGTTGGATGCACAAACATGACTGGGAATTGAATAACCCAGAAAATGAAAAAGGCGAGTAGATTTTTGGATGTGATTCCGGCACTGGCGGGAAGTCTGTTGGGAATTCTGTCCCATCCTGGGCCAAACATAGATCGCAAAGCGACTGACGTGAGCATGCCTCCATAGAAAGACTGGGTTGCGAAATAGATAATGGCAACAGAGGCGCGAACCACAATGAATAGCTTTGCACCACTAACGCCGGCAGCGGCTCTGACGTAGACGGGAAAGCCAACATGGTATCGAGTTGCACCGCGAGAGTTGAGAATAACAACGACGCTCAGAATAGCTGAGCCGATAACAGCTGCGACAATACCGTGCCACCATTGCTGGAAGTATTTGAGTTAGCGACTAGCGGCTGGGAAAGGCCAAGTAACGAATCTCACAAGGCCGATAGAAATTAGAGTTGCTCCTAGGTTATATGAACTGGGCGAAAACGTTTGCGTCAGGTAATATGCAAAGAAATGCAATGCAGTCCATGTACGCTGAGCTACGATGCTGTGAGCTATAATCGTTCAAAGTTCTCGTCTGGTTATGTTGTGTTCTTACATGGCGGTGTTGGAAGCAAATCTTCGTTGAAATACGCTGGACCATCATTGGGATGTTCTTTCGTCTGAATGAATTCCTTGAATTCCTTTCGGGAGGAGAAAGCTCTCCGGAATTTCGCAACTTGACCCATCGCAACTTGTTGTGAATCAGATGGGCGACGCTATTCAGCAGATGTTTCACGAAAGATTTATTGCAGTCACTGCTATCGCAAACCCAGCAATATTTCCGTCCATTGCAGATTTTAAACATCATGTAGATAACGGAACTACGCCTTATCACTGAGCCACTACTGCCCTCGTCGCGGCGTTACACCCTCCAACTCCAGTATAGTTGATAAGAAACAGATCTTCCTCGCCAAGCCAGAAACAACCAATGCATCTCTGATAACCTTCGACTACCACAAGATTCCACAGATAAATATTGTCGGATATCCGACCACCAGATAATTGGCCCGCCAGCCGAGCGACCGCCGGCATCGGATCCTCCGATGTGGACTAAACCGTTGTGGAGACGATCGCTTCAAAAGTTGCCGAAGCCCCTGTCAGCCATGACGCACCCATATTTTCATGGTCACATCAATTCGCCTTCGAGACCATCTCGCCGAGCCCGGAGCCGAAAACAGGCCGATGAACCAATCTTCGCCCACAGCTATCCCGTCTTGGCTCCCCGGACAGGTCCACTCTCAACGTCGGATTGCCGGTGTCAAATTTTTCTTTGAAGCGTGCAAAATGTCGACTCAACATTAATCGATTTCGAATTTCTAGTCTCTCATTCATCTTTCAATTCACTTGGCATTATCTTGTGTGCTGCTTTATCGGATGTTGGTTGCCCCATTTCAACTGATCGCCGACAAGGGTTGAATGATGAGGGGCGATCTCGAAACCACCAAGGCCGAAAAGGCTCTTCACGATCAGACTAATA
Source organism: Colletotrichum noveboracense (assembly GCA_026319125.1). Lineage (NCBI taxonomy): Eukaryota > Fungi > Ascomycota > Sordariomycetes > Glomerellales > Glomerellaceae > Colletotrichum > Colletotrichum noveboracense. The sequence continues at coordinate 98,554 of JANUHK010000076.1, read as the reverse complement.
TACTTGCTTTGAAGCAGTTGATGGTCGTTTTTGCAACTTTGGCGATTACCCTCCTCATTGCGTTCATCGATCAAAATGGCATCAGTATCACATTACCGACAATCGCCGCCGACCTCAATGCCGAAGATACGATATCCTGGGCGGGAACGTCATCGCTCATCGCCAACACCACTTTCCAGATGCTTTATGGACGATTCTCGGACATTTTCGGCCGAAAAGCTGTGTTTCTGAGTGCAATTGGCCTGTTGGCACTGGCAGACCTTCTTTGCGGGCTCTCGCAAAATGCGGCCATGTTCTACATCTTCCGAGGCATTGCAGGAATTGGCGGTGGCGGTATCACGAACCTGGCCATGATCATTGTGTCTGATGTCGTGACTCTCGAGCAACGTGGCAAATACCAGGGCATCATTGGCTCAATGGTTGGCCTGGGTAATGTTCTTGGCCCCTTCCTCGCCGCTGCCTTTATGGAGAGGGCAACGTGGAGAGCTTTTTTCTACATGCTTTCACCTCTGGGAGTTATTGTAGGAGTCATTTGCTATTTTTTCCTGCCTTCAAAACCACCCAGCGACGACTTCAAGAGTAGCGTCAAGAAAATTGATTACGCTGGGTCATTTACTTCCTCTCTCGGCGTCATTTTGTTACTAATTCCGATTTCGGGAGGTGAGTTAATGCAGATGCAGCCCGTTTGTGGAAACGAGTTGCTCACATTATACAGGTGGTGCCTATTTTCCTTGGAATTCGGCAATGGTAATTAGCATGTTGACCATCGGAGCGCTTGCTCTTGTATCATTTATTGTCGTTGAATGGAAATTTGCCAAGCTGCCAATGATGCCGAGTAAGTTTCCCTTTCATACCATAGCTTCTAAGATTGATGGACTGACGTCAGAATAGTCCCGATTTTCAAAAACAAGGTTGTAGTGGTAATGTTGGTGCAAACCTTCTTGTTCGGGGCTGCATATCAATCTTATCTTTACTACATCCCGCTGTACCTTCAAAATGCCCACCAATTTTCGGTGATGCACTCAGCGGCTATTTACGTCTCTCTCGTGGTCTGTCAGTCGGTCTTTTCGATTCTATCGGGTCAATATATATCTCGCACCAAGCGGTACGGGGAGGTGATTTGGCTGGGATTTGGGTTCTGGACCTTGTAAGTACATATACCCAGTGAGCGACCAATTGTGGTCTGTGGCATCAAAGTCGAGCAAGCAAACTAATCATGGCATAGGGGCGCCGGTCTCACATTGATCTTCGATCGAAACACGAAACCGGGAATCATTGTCATACCGCTACTAATTGTCGGCATCGGTGTTGGCTTCATCTTCCAGCCGACCCTGGTTGCGCTCCAGGCGCACTCAATCAAGTCGAGACGAGCTGTCATCACATCCAATCGCAACTTCTTCCGGTGCGCTGGCGGTGCATGTGGTCTGGCCATTTCCGCTGCAATTCTTCAGGCGACTCTTCGAGCAAACCTTCCGGCGGAGTTCAAGTACCTGTCAAGCAGCACGTACTCGATTCCTCAGCTCAGCAGCGACGACATGTCAAGAGTCTTGGACGCATATATGGCAGCGAGTCGTGCCGTCTTCATCTTTCAGATTCCATTAGTTGGACTTTGCTTGGTCGGGTGCTTGTTAATCAAGGACCGTGGCCTGGAGCCAATTGACGATACGAAGCCGGAGGATACATCGAGCGAAAGCCGAGATGAGGAGGAAGGTATCTCACGGGAGAAGACTTCCGATAGAGATGGCGTAAACGGAGATTCAGGTTTGACAAACACAAGAAATTAGACGGTTGTTTCTGCGTATGGGGATTAGAATCCGGGGGGTTCTTGGGGCAATGGTTTACGATGCATGAAAAAGGATACAGGTATAGACATCATAGACATGGGCGGCGTAAGGGCATATTGATAAACCTCATAATAGAACAAGATTTCAATAGGTCGTATTTCATTAAAAAGACGTCGAGAATTGTGCGTCTTCAGCCACATACACATGACCTGGCTTGAACTTGAAAAGCAGCATCCAAGTGGCTTGGTCCTGACTGTGGCTTGTGGCACAGAGTTGGAGGTGGGGTCAATGGTCGAAACGGGTCCCGACTTCAGAAACGATGTGGTAAAAAAACCCACTCTATCGCCGCCTTCTCCATCCACGCAAACGCGGATAGAAACCCGAGACAACTTGTGCCGCGACCCGATGAGTGGGGATCGTGGGATGGCTTCTCCGTGCCTCGTGTACCGGCTATCGTGGGGGTCAAGTTGGGGTGGTGGGGGGCTTATGCGGATGTTTCATGGAAGCTAATGGAGTCACGACCCCATTGACCCCAAGCCCGTTAGTGGATCAGACTGCACTTGTGGCACTTCGAGGTCGGGGTCTGACGATGGTCTGAAGCTCTGTTAAGAATGCGATGTGTAATCCCCGGATTGCTTCAGATTCCCCCGCCTAGCTTTACTCCAAAACCTCCTCCCCAGATTTGCCCGCAGACCCCACTGCCCAGACCACCCAACCCACAGACATCATCATGGCCAAGATCAAGTCAGTGCGGTATTACCGCGTGAAGCCTCGATGGCTTATGGTGAAGATCACCGATGAGAATGCAGAGTATGGTTGGGGCGAGGCCACTCTCGAGGGCCACGACTTGGCGGTAGAAGGCACCCTTGAGGAGATGATCCCAAGGATTGTTGGTCTCGAGGCAAAGTAAGATTTCATGATTATCGTCATTGACACGATTGAAACCCAAAGCTTCAGTGCTGACTAGAGATTCACAGCAACATTGAGCACATCTGGCAATTATTCTGGAGACATGGCTTCTACCGTGGAGGCCCCGTTTTCATGTCTGCAATGTCCGGCATTGATATCGCATTGTGGGATTTGAAGGGTACGAAAAACAAACAGACCACTTCAATTGTCCCCCATACTGACATCATGAAAAGGACGAAACCTCAAGGTGCCCATCTACGAGTTGCTGGGTGGCCAAGTCAGAAACAAGGTCCAGGTTTACTGCTGGATCGGTGGTGACAGACCTTCCGATGTTGAGGCTGCGGCGTAAGTACTCTGAACAATTGACAACATCCTCCAAACGCTAACATCTCACCAGCAAGAAGCGCATTGAGCAAGGCCTTACTTGCGTCAAGATGAACGCAACGGAAGACCTGAACTGGGTTGACTCGCCCAAGGTACTGAATGCCACTGTTGAGCGGCTCAGGCAAGTCAAGGCTCTGGGTCTTGACGCTGGTCTGGACTTTCACGGCCGTCTCCACAAGGCTATGGCCAAGCAACTAGCAAGAGCACTGGAGCCCCTTCAACCGCTTTTCATCGAGGAGCCGTTGTTGTGTGAGCATCCCGAAGCTATCAAGCAACTTGCCGACCAGACTACGATCCCGATTGCCTTTGGTGAGCGCCTGTACACCCGTTGGGACATCAAGCGCTTCCTTGAAGATGCCAGCGTCGACATCCTTCAGCCTGACATCGCCCATGCTGGAGGTATCTCCGAGACCAAGAGGATCGCCACAATGGCCGAGGCCTACGACGTGGCGATTGCACCACATTGCCCACTTGGTCCCGTTGCATTCGCTGCAAGTGTCCAGGTCGCGCTGTCATCCCCCAACTTCTCCATCCTTGAGATGAGTTTGGGAATGCATTACAACACCGAAGCCGGAGACATTGACCTGTTGACTTATCTGAAGAACCCCACAGTCTTTGACATTGAGGGCGGTTATGTCAAGGCGCCAACGGGCTATGGCCTCGGCATTGACATCGATGAGGAGATGGTGAAGAAGATCGCCAAGGAGACAGAGCCATGGCAATGCAAAGTCTTCCATGGTCCTGATGGAAGCATTAGAGAATGGTGAAGAGAATGGACTAGACTGTACTTTTATCGTTCAAAATCAAAATGCATTGCCAAAACTACATTCCCAAAATGATCACGCGCGTTTGAATTGGTCTGGCAGTGGCCTGTGTCATGCTTAGAGAATATACAAAGACAAAGCCTTCTAGATTACTGCATTTACCAATGGACCAAACTGTATTGTAGTACGAAGTCTTCCTATAGCCTAAGCCATCACTGGTAACATGTCCGCAAGTTTGATGATGGGCTTGCATGATTTGGGTCCTAGAATGGCCTAAGTATTCTTTCAAAGGGGCTCTGGCACACTTACAATACAGCGGTCTATTCAGTATGTTGAATTTGCTTTGTGCCATAAGCTGTGTACCAGCCGCTCACATTTTCCCATGTAGCTCACTCGTGCTTGTTCGCAAGTTTACGAGACGAAGTACAAATCTATGCCCCCACGTTACCTTTCATCAAATTCTCCGATATGCCGTCTATTGCCGTGCCCTGTAGAGATCGCCGTGTCTTAGCTAACCACCTTAAATCCCGGCATGGGGGCTCCAAGCGGGGTTTGCTAGTCATCAGACGCCTGTGTTGTCCCAATATCACGGTTGTTTATTCCTACATCAGGTCTATCCCGGCCGCAGGCCCATCGATACATCCTCTTCTGCTCACCTACATGCGTCCCAACCCACTCTATCGACCCATCCAGCCGCCATCGACAGTAAGCAGCTCACCCGAAACGTACAAACTCCCCGCCCCCGCCAGAAACACCGTGGCCCCCTTGAAGTCGTCCGGGGTACCCCATCTCCCCGCAGGAATTCTAGCCAAGATGCTGGCAGCGCGCTCGGGGTTGTTGATCAGCGCCTCGTTCATGTCCGTCGCCACGTACCCGGGCGCAATGGCGTTGACATTGACACCTTGGCTCGCCCACTCATTGCTCAACGCCTTGGTCAGCTGTGCAATGCCGCCTTTGGCCGCTGCGTACGCCGGCACTGTGATGCCACCCTGGAAGCTGACGAGCGACGCCACGTTGATGATGCTACCGCGGTGGCCGTTGACCGGATTCGGGCTGCGGGTGAGCATGTAGGCGCCGAGGTCTCTGCAGAGGGTCCAGACCGTCTTGAGGTTAACTTGCAGGACCTCATCCCAGTCACCCATGGGGAACTTGTGTGCAGGGTGTCTACGCTGGATGCCGGCGCAGGTGACTAGGATGCTCACGTCATGGCCGTCTGCTAGAATGCGTTGTGTGAGGCCTTCTACTTGCTCCTGATTTGAGAGGTCGGCGGTGTAGATGGTGGCTTTGCGGCCCAATGCCTGGACCTGCTTCTGGGTTTCTGTGTTGCTCTCGTCTCTCTGAGTACTGTCAGCAACAGCTGGGCTCGTGTGAATGGGGTGGTGCTTACTTGGATGAGAATGATATCTGATCCCGCCTCGGCTAACGACAATGCCATTGCCTGGCCGATACCCCGCGTACCTCCAGTAATGACAGCCGTACGGCCCTGCAATGAGAATAGCTTTTCGATGATGTTCGCCATCTTGAGTGTGTACTATGACTTGTTTTGTTGTGAAATCACAGTAATCTGTTTGTCAACATTGCACAGGCCTTCGTACAAGTCTTCATATCAATCTAGAGTTCAAGAAACCATCTTGATCCCCAAATCTCACGAGCCCCTCCGCCGCGATCACGTAGGTAGACGACCCCCACGCTTAGCTTGAGCCCGCACTATTCCCCATCGCCCAGATCCGACCATCGGCTCAATACGGGCTTCTGCATGAAGTGGACCTCAGGTGATTCGTGTCACCACACGTATGATCGATCTAGAAATGCCACGAAGTGAGGGGTTCCGGCTCGTCGCCAGCAAAGACCTTGCTCACGCGAGTCGTTCCCACGGGGAACCTGCGGGGAATGCTGGCTTTGAAGAGGGTGTGTGGATTTCAGGAACGCATCAGACCATTTCCGATCAGTTCCCTTCCCCCTCCCCGCGGATTTGTCCGACCCGCTCCCCGCACGCAAACACCGGGCCTGTTGGGGGTCAGCCCCGCACAAGTCCGGACCCGCAGAGCCGCTTGGACATCGGGCTAGGAGCGACAGCGTGCTTGCGTGGGGGTCGGGAGGATTCCGCTTACGGTCATGGTCTCGAGACGGTCGGAGCCAAGTCGGTATTAGCTCGATGCAGATGGGATGAAGAAAGAATGGGGCTGTTGTGAGAGATGCACCATACACAAATCTGACAAAACCATGACGGTTGGGGGTCCGTTGAGGGCCACGATGGGGGCATCTCATCTGAATGAGAGGGCAATTGGTATTACTCTGAGAACTTGTGGTTCCACGTGGGGGTGATCTGGCGATGCTGTAAGTAAATGATCCCACGATGCTGGTCCTTATTGTATCGAATGTCAATCCGTTGGTAAAGGTAGAAAAGTGGCGGCGGACTCTTGGAAGAATGATGTTAAGTAGTGATTTTGGTGATTCGAAAGGATGCTTCGGTAGTTAGACACAGCACAGAATTCTCAAGAATACCACAAAGATGTCATGTAAGATCCGCCCGCAAAGGTATCGGCGACTTGATTTCGTCAGCATCACTGACATGAAAGGCTCAAGCAAAACATTTCTCGAATGACCCCTCGGCACTTGTCATCGCCGGGCTCCGGTCCCTAACAGCGATTAACCCATCTGTTGCGTTTGACGAAGCTCAGAAGACTGTGTTTCTGAAGGCCGCCGTCACCGATCCCAAGGTCGCCGTCATTTCCGGCGGTGGGTCCGGCCATGAGCCGTCTTTCGCCGGCTTCGTCGGCAAGGGGCTTCTCTCCGGCGCGGTGGCTGGCTCGATCTTTGCCTCGCCTTCTGCCGATCAAGTCTTCCGTTGCCTCCTCCGACTGGGGTCCCAGCGCCGGGAGAACGGCATCCTCGTTGTTATTATGAACTACACAGGCGATGTCCTGCACTTTGGCATGGCTGTGGAGAAAGCACGTGCTGCCGGGATCCGATGCGACATGCTTGTTGTCGGCGATGATGTTGGTGTTGGAAGGTCCAGGTCCGGAAGAGTCGGAAGGAGAGGTCTTGCTGGTACGGTGATTGTTCAGAAGATTGCCAGTGCTCTCGCAGCTCAAGGGTAAACGCCGACGATCACCTTTCAAGGGTCCAGGGCTAAACTTTGACAACAGGCATGGTTTGTCCGAAATTCACAACACTGCCTCACAGGTTGCTGAAAATCTCGTCACTGTTGGCGCCTCTCTTTCTCATGTTCATGTGCCAGGCAGGGCACCTTCAGGAGATGAGTTGTCGTCAAACGAAGAGATTGAGATTGGCATGGGAATTCACAATGAAGAAGGCTTCGGACGGGTCAAAGACAGTTTGTCCGGCGTGGTTTCCACAATGTTGAACCAACTTCTGGACCAAAATGATACGGATCGAGCATTCATCCGCATCCAGAAGGAGGACAAGGTTGTCTTGATGATCAATAATCTCGGCGGCCTCAGTCAACTTGAGCTAGGCGCCATCGCCAACGAGGTCATTTCACAGCTTAGGGAGGGACATGGCATTCAGCCAAGAAGAGTCCTGAGTGGTACATATATGTCCAGCCTGAATGGGCTGGGCTTCAGTATCACTCTTCTGAAGGTTGTTGATGAGAGCTGGATCCAGCTGATTGACGCTTCTACACAAGCTAGTGGATGGTTGCCCGCCATCACCACTGCAGACCTACCTGAGAATCAGAAAGCTGCGACATCTTCGCAGGAGAAAGACATTGTCACTGACGAGGAACCTGTAGGAACCAACCTCAGAGGTAACAACGACACTTTTCAATACAGAGACCACGGGCTGACTCTTTTTAGTCGACATTACTGTGACGAAATCTGCCCTGACTAGTGCTCTGAATCATGTCATTGCTGCAGAACCCGAAGTCACCAAGTACGACACGCTAGTCGGCGATGGCGACTGTGGTCTCTGTCTGAAGACCAGCGCCCAGACAGTACTAGCATACATCAACGAACAGCAAAGTCTACAGGCAGATGCCGGAAAGCTCATCGACAACATCGCTCGTGTAGTGGAAGGCAATATGGATGGCACCTCTGGAGCGCTTTATGCCATCTTCTTGAACGCACTCGCTCACGGGCTTAGAGTAGAGTCTCAGCAGATGCAACAAGAGCAGCAGGCTACCAGTGAGATCTGGGCCAAGGCTCTCCAGTCGGCGTTGTCGGCGCTTGGAAAGTACACACCAGCCCAACCGGGAGACCGGACAGTAGTTGACGCCCTGGCGCCTTTCGTCTCCACATTCGCGACGAGTGGCAGTTTGAAGGACGCGGTTGAGGCAGCAAGGAAGGGGTGCGAGTCTACCAAAGGCATGGAAGCGAGCTTGGGCAGATCCGTGTATGTGGGTGGAGAGGAGTGGAAGAATTGTCCCGACCCGGGGGCATATGGACTTGTCAAGCTGTTGGAGGGTTTGGTGGCCAGCCCGTGAATTCCAGAACCTCGAAAGTCAAAGTTGGTTGAAAATTGTCGTAGTTAAAGCTTCTTCACAATACGAAGATACGAACTTCTCGCATCGTGTCAAGGTTTCAGCAACAAGAAAGCCCGTGAGGCCCAAACTTCATTGTTTGCGCGGCTGAAACCTTTACTATCAGCTTGGTTATTGGCACTTACTCGGACAGCAGCAAAAGGACTGTCGCAAAAGAACGGCTGATTAATGTAGTAATATGACTTGAATGCATTTTCGCTAAAAATCTCTGATACAGTCCGTTGATCAGCCCATTGTCCATTCTAACCTAGGTAATTATTGTTGCAACTTCTTCTCAACGCCGACGAGCTCGGAGAAACCGTCCAATTGCTTGGTGAGCCTTTCGCCCTCAAGCAGCGCGCAAGGCTTTCTGGGGAGGCCGCCGTAGTTGTAGTACTCCTGCAACGCAGCCTTGACTGAAACAAAGCCGCCTTGGATAGCCGTCCAGTCACCCCGAGCAACAACAGCCTGCAGCTCTCTAGCTTCCGCCAGCTTGCCCTCATCCCAGAGCTTCGTTAATTTCACGCAAGCAAGAGGTGCGATGTTTCCGGTTCCACCAATGATGCCGTGTCCTCCGACAACAAGTGTCTGGAGAGTGAAGTCGACACTGCCACCAAAAGTTCGGAATGGGTTGCCAGTGTCTCCCTTCTTAGGCACAGTAGCGGCAGCTATCCGGGCAAGCTTTCCGGTGTTGCCACAGGTCAGCTTCACGCCGACAATGTTGGGATGTTGCGACAGCGTGATGATGGTGTCCGAGTTGAGATCGAGGCCGCTGCACGCGCCGGGGTAGTTGTAGATGAGAATCGGGATCGGGCTAGCATCCGCGACCTCACGGAAGTGCTGCAGGATGTGTTCGGTGGAGAGCAGGCCTCCGTAGTAGGCCGGCGGCAGGACAAGGGCGTAGTCGCCGCCGGAAGCGCCAGCCTCTTGGCAAAGCTGGATGGTTTCTCTTGTTGACTGCGCGCCGCAGCCGACCATCAGAGGCAGGTCGCTCTTGCCAGCGGAGTCGAGGGCCGCGCGGGTGGTCTGGTTGATGAGTTGTCTTTCGGCATGGTCGAGGTGGACAGCTTCGCCGTTGGAGCCGTGGGTGACGAGACCGGCGACGCCGGCCTTGGCGAGGCGGATCGCGTGGGTCGTGGTCGTCTCTACGTCTACCGAGTCGTCTCCGCGGAAGAAGGCTACTGTTGGGACGTAGAGACCGGGCGTAAGAGCCGGTCTTGAGGCGTTGCCATTGCCATTGTGGGTGGAGTTGCCGTTGGCTGAAGGTGACATGATGGTATGATTCTGTGGGTTTGTGGGACGAGGCGGGAGTCGATTTAGGAGAGCGCACTCGAGAGTAGCGGGATGTTGGAGTTGATAAGAGCGCAAATGGAGGCAATATGTGGTTGTAAGCAGTGTTCCTGTGCAAAGAAAAATTATTTCAGGAGGCAAGGAACTGATCAGAAAAGTTATGAATAATCATCCGAACATGACCTTTTTGCCTCTCGATGTAAGTCATGCGCACAAATAGTCAACCCCAAGTTGGAGGAAGTAGTACATGTAGCCACAGACCGACTCCAAGACCCCCACGCCGGCTCCTCTGCGATGGGCCAGATGTCCCTAATCCGAAGCATTAGAGCTTCCACCTAGCCCCCACAGATCGGTGGAAACGAAAGATTCGGAGACCATCCCGCGGGTGCTTTTTCTAGTCCCCGACAGTTGCCTCACGGCTCCGACTTCCCAGCAGCCCGTGTTGACAGGGAATCTCCCAAACTCCAAACACCACCGTTTTTCTTTTCTTCTTACCCCATCATCTCCACTGTTTCTTCCCCACAGAGTCCGACACAAACAGATCATGTACCTGCACTCTTTTGGCCCACCCCGGACTCAGCGTGGTGCATTCATCAGGCGAGACGGTGACATCCGCTGTGGGAACGGCGTGGTTTCCCCCTCGCGCACGCGACTCGCTGAATTTGTCGCTGGTCTCACTGGAACACGGTCAACCTCTTTTCGAGTGACGCGCAGTCTCCTGTATGTTCCCCGTGGGGGTGTTTGTGTTTCTTCTCACTTTACATGAGTAACAATACCAAAGAGGGAAAGAACTTCGTACAATTTGCTGTTCATTCGCCTCCGCTAAACCCCTCGCGGTCTGGCGGTGGGATTTCCAGATTTCAGATTAGCAAACGGATCGGCGCCCGGCCGGCTATGTTCGGTAACAGGCAACCCACACCGCGCCCCGGCACCGGCTCCCTCTCGCGCGCAAGTCAGCTGAGACATGAGCTGGAGTTGAGGGAAGCTGTCAAAGTTCCGGTTTCTCGGGCTTCCACGCCGCGGAAAAAAGGACCCGATTCTGCCCTTTTGCTGATCTGAACCGTCCAATCGGGGATTATTGTCATCGCTAGCGGTCGTTCCATGGTTCTCTCACCGTCGGATTGGATGAACTGTCCCCAGACCCCTAGCCTAAAGCCACCTTACACTAAGGCTGGCTGGCTGACATGGCACGGATTCAAGGCCACCTAGACAGCAAAAGTGCCTGATTCCCCAGCAAGCGTCTCCTCTCGGTTCTCCTTTCGAGAAAAGTCCAGAACCGGTCTCAAAATCTGACCGTCCCGGCACATGAGTCTGAGCCAATCATCACCGCTTAGCTCGCCCGCTACGTCGGCGACATGACCAATAGAATTACGTAAGTTAGGGTCCGACGTGGTTTGCTTGAGCAAATGTTTATTATAAGTGGCTCGTGGCTTCGTACCGTCGAGATGTGGATCGTCAAGCTGTAGTGCATCACGAGGTTCGACTGTTTTCTCTTGGGGTCACTCGACCAGCTCCTGGGTCCGTTCTCTGTTCTAGTTCTCTTTTCGGGCGGGTTTGTGCGGGATCGCGACTCTTATTTGCTTGCCATGCCCCCTTGAGTCAGGGAGTAATGGGCGATGAAAGGGAAATTGCGGACATCTCGCTGCAGCTGTTGGCAAAGGCCGGAGAGATTGCTGTGAAGGAACAAAACAGGATGCCTTCGACGGCACTGGCATCGCGAATTCGATCTGAAAATGGGTCATCGGTAAACCCTGAAGCCTCAGGGTCGGCTTCATCACAACAAACGCCACATATCGGAACAGCATCCGACCGCCGAAAGCATGTCTCGGGAGACAACTTGGCTCATGGCCAGGCGGCACACGGGGCCCGAGGTCGACAGAAAGACACGATTGAGACGGCATCCAGTGCGATTCGACCAGACTCAGCATCACAGGCGCAAACAGTACCAACGGAAGTCATGAGGCAGCTTGGTTCGCTGCCGGTTCGGAGAGCTTGGAGGGGAAGATCGGGCGAAGCACCACCAGATGTGTCCAAAGCTCCCGTCGTAGAAGCCATCATGCTTCACGAGAGAGGGGAAATACAACCTTCAGAACAGCAATGCCCCAAGTGTCAGAGGGGAGAAGGCGTGTCGCCAGAATGCGTGAAGATTCCGAGCATTTATGGCGGAGCATGCAGCAACTGCCTGATAGCCCGGGCTCTCGCCCGCCCGGGATCGGCTGTCCGGTTGACCCGGAGTTATTCAGCGGAACGGCGGTCCATCTCCGCCACCATCTCACCGTCAATTCCTAAGGAAGATCTTATTGCCGTCTGGAACCTGATTGCAGGAGTTATGTCGACACAACCACAAGAGTGCCTATTCGATGATGGCACAGAGCCTCCAGGGAAGAGAATCGAGGATGCAGCCCGTTTGGTTGCAAGGTCCGCAGACGAATGGGGACACAGCGTCAGAGAGGGAGGTTCGGAATCCAGCAAGTCGCCCAAAACACCAGCAGAGAGGCAGAGGCTTGTGAGGCAAGCAAATCGTATTCGAGAAACAGCGTTGCAGATTGCCAACTGCGCGCGGGATTGGGGCGATAAGTTGGAACGCAAAAGATCGACATCTCAGCTGCGAGGTTAGGAGTTTGGGCTGGAAAAAGGGTTTCATCATTTGGACGGTCAGAAAGGCAGCAATCCAACGGCGAGTTTTGTGCTGCAGGAAATAATGTTCATTGCTATCGACGCAGTCAATTACCTTATGTAGTCACTATGATGGGCTCAACAGTACCACCTATTTCTGTAGTGACACAATTGAATCAGGTCAAATGTAAAATGCAATTTGTGTCACCTTCAAGTTGATCTTTCCTATGATGTCACATATGGAATATAGGGTCCTCTACGTAATCTTCGACACATCAAGGGCCCGAGCAACAGGTTTCCCGAGATGCGCCCATTTGAGGCCTTCAATCAAGATGCGATAGTCCAGTGCCGGCTTCCGCGCCTCCGCCGTGGAAGATGACCGAGAAGTGAGGGGAAACAAGGTGAGCTCCACGTCGGACACGACCCCGAGCCCTGATCGGCCGACTCGTGTGTGTGACCCCCATGAAACTCCAACGAGCATGAACCCCAGGCTGCACCCCCAACTGACCACCCTTCCAATCGAAGAGGCGCTAAGGGTTCCCCAGAGTGCTTGGTCTTAGCTTAGCACCGAACATCGGGGGAGGGGCACGCGTGCTAGCACCAATGTGTACGCTGACAGTCTATCGACTCTGAGCTACTCTTCCGAAGTAATCGCGTACAAATACTCGGTGGAATGAGGGGAGCTTTACCGAAAGCACAATCGGCAGCAACAGTCACAGTTTATCACCTCGCCTGGGCAATAGATTCCACCCCAATTGGACTTCTAGTTGGAGAATCCCAACACGCATCGCGGACACCAACATGGCCACCGAGAAACAGACCGAGGTCCTGCTCTATGGACTGGGTGCGTAAGTCACTTCTTCGATGTTGTGTGTGATATATGTTCAGTTGCTGACTAGGGCCTCTAAGTATCGGCTCATTCTATGCTTTCATCCTGAGCAGGGTGCCTGCTGTCAGATTAACGGTGGTGGCGAGGTCAAATTACGATGCCGTGAAAGCAAATGGAATTATTCTGAAGAGCGAGAATCATGGAGAGCACACAATACGCCCATACAAAGGTATGCGATCCATGAATCTATTGAATCAGGTCAGGTCTGACGTCAAGTACCCAGTTGTGAAGACTGCAGCCGAGGCAGATGCAAAGTTCGACTACATCGTCTGTGCCCACAAAGCTATCACCCAAGATGCAGTCCCTGCTCAAATAGCGCCAGCGGTGGACGAGAAGAAGTCAACTATAGTCATTATCCAAAACGGGGTTGGCAATGAGGTGCCATTCCGCAGCGCGTTCCCCCACGCGACCATCATCTCATGTGTGGTATGTCCCCAGAACCCGGTCCTCTCCCGGCTGCCTGGAAACTGACGAGACTAGACCTGGACTGGCGCCTCTCAGCCGCAGCCCGGCAACATCATCCACACCAAGTCAGAGGACATGCAAATAGGACTATACCCTAATGATGCAGACCAAAGTGTGGAGAAGCAACGCCTAGACGAGTTCGCGGCTTTCCTGACAGAGGGCACGACTGTCTTCCAGGTGGTCCCCAACATCCAGGTCCAGCGCTGGGAGAAAGTAGTGTGGAATGCCGCGTGGAACTCTCTCACGACCCTGACGCTTCTCGATACCCACTCTTGGCTCAGCTCGTCGGACGGCGCTACGCCCTTGACACGACGTCTGATGACCGAGGTCATTGACGTCGCCAAAGGGTGCAACGTCCCCATCGACTATGACCTGATTGACAAGCTCATCAACAAGATCTTGGCAATGCATCCAATCGGCAGCAGTATGCAGGCCGACTACAAGGCCGGAAGACCCATGGAGGTGGATATCATCCTCGGTTACCCGTACAGGAAGGGCAAAGAGCTGGGCATTTCGACGCCGACACTGGATACAATCTACATCATATTGACGGGTACAAATCTCCGTCTGCTCAGAGAGAATGGGCAGGCTTAGATAGCTTTATCAAACCTTAATGTTCACAATGGCTTGATCAACCCAGCACTCGGCCGGCCGGAATTCCCGTGGTGATCCGATCCTCATGTGACGCAAACGGTGTCCTCAGCCTCTAAGTGGGGGGGGGGGGGGGAATCTCGCGTTTTTAGACAAAGCCGAGGATCTTCAGGCAGGGTCGTACTGATTCAGTCTCACATTGCCAAGCAAACCATCAGTTGGACCGACTCACCGCGCGCGGAATACGCGCCCTCCCAACCCCACAACCCGGCGCCAACGTGGTCGCGGTTTGAGGGGAAAGGGCCGCCTCCCCCATTTCTCCTTTCTTTTCCCCATGCTGAAGCCTGACTAGCGTCGCAAACAGAGAGGGGAACGCCATCCCCCCATGGGGGAAAACCTCCACCACGAAGACAATTATTGGACATTTTCGACATGGGGGTTAGCGCTGAGTCCAATGAGCGCACTCCTTATGACGACCTGGCTCGAGCGTATGGCCGAGAGTCCGGCCGGATAGATCACCGCGCTGCCAAGAACAGGGCAGAGCTACTCCGCCGTATAAGAAGCTTTATTATCATCGCCCACGAGAAGAGCGTGGTGTTGAGAAGTCCAGGGAACTCCTTCGCTCTCCACGACTGCAAGAAGACATCCTTCCTCATCAGAAACATGGACACTGTCACCAAGACCGGAGACGCAGCGTCTCAGCATCAGACCGAAGATGTTGAGCAATTGAAGCATCACAGCCAAGCCCCCACCAAGGGCGCCGACCGAGCGGCAAACATGATCGGAGACCAGCAAGTTGAGGTTACAGAAGAAGATGTAAGTTTCCAAATCTTCCGCAGGTGATATTTGCAGAATACTGATATGCTTTGAACACAGAACAAGCGCATCCGCCGGAAGACCGATAAGCGAATCCTATCCATCCTCATCTGGGTCTACTTCCTCCAGATTCTCGATAAGTCAGTTCTTGGATATGGCGCCATCTTCGGCCTCAGGACAGACTGCAACCTCACTGGCGATCAATACTCGATGGTCAGCTCCATCTCTGCCATTGCCCAGCTCGCATGGCAGCCGTTCTCCTCATGGCTTATTGTGAAGGTTCCTCACCGCATCCTCATGCCCTCCCTCGTCTTTGGATGGGGTGTTGCTCAGTGCTGCATGGCCGCCTGCCACAACTACCAAGGGCTTCTGGCAACTCGATTCCTTTTGGGCCTCTTCGAGGCTGGCTGCTTGCCCTTGTTCTCGGTCATCACATCCCAGTGGTACCGCCGCGCTGAGCAGCCCATGCGAGTCGCATGCTGGTACGGCACCAACGGTCTGGCAACCATGTTTGCCGCTGCCGTTTCCTACGGCCTGGGCCAGATCAACGGCTCGATCCACTCGTGGCAGATCCTCTTTATCTTCGTCGGTCTCATGACCGTCCTCTCGTCCCCGGTTGTCTACTTCCTCCTCGACAACGACATTCCCTCTGCCCGGTTCCTCACTGAGCACGAGAAGCTCCAGGCTATTGAGCGTCTGCGTGCCAACCAGACTGGTACTGGTAGCCGCGACTTCAAGTGGAGCCACGTTTGGGAAGCTCTCATTGAGCCCAAGAGCTACCTCTTCGTCGGTATGGCCATCTGCCTCAACGTTACTGCCGCCGTCACGAACACCTTCGGCCCCATTGTGCTTGCCGGCTTTGGCTTTTCCAGCTCCAAGACGTCTCTTCTGAACATTCCCTTCGGAGCTGTCCAGCTTCTCGTCATCTTCCCTGCCTCTTGGCTGGCCCACCGTTACCGCATCAAGTCCGTCTTCCTGGCTGCTCTCATGGCTCCGGTCCTTGCAGGCGCCATTATGCTTTACATTCTGGACCGCAACAGCATCCCGCCCTTGTTGGTCGCATACTACATGCTTGCCTTCCTCTTCGGCGGTAACCCTCTCATCGTCTCATGGATGATCTCCAACATCGCTGGTACCACGAAGAAGTCCGTCCTATTGTCTCTGTACAATGCTGGATCTTCTGCTGGCAACATCGTCGGTCCGCTCCTCTTCAACTCCAAGGATGCACCGCAGTACAGACCCGGTCTTACCAAGGTCATGGGAGTTACTTGCGCGCTACTTGCTATCATCGGTCTGCAGGTGATTGTCCTGTTCATCTCCAACAAGATGCAAGAGCGCAAGAGAGTGGCGAACGGAAAGCCCAGGAAGATTAAGGATTTGAGTATGGAGCGCCACTACGTCGATGGCAGAGGGGAGGAGACTGAGGGTGTGCACTTGGGAGAGAACGCGTTCTTGGACTTGACTGACAGCCAGAACGACGAGTTTGTCTATGTTTACTAAGTACGTTGACCATGTGTCGCGTATAATGATACCATGATCAGTTATGAAGCAATTCAATATTTGTGTAGCCAAATTTCCAAAAACCCAAATTACTTCAATTACCATTCGCGATCTAGACGCTCTGCAACATTGTTGACATGCCAAACACCGCCCCTCCCAACGATCCAGAACTCGTGCTCACCGAAAGCCAAGCTGACAGGGTCAATAACGTCCACTCCATCTCCAGCACCCACGAAGATCCAACCATTCCTTGAAACCCTGATACCGTCGTAAAAGTACGAGATCGGGTTATTGAGGAGGCGAGGACTCATTAGAACCCCACCAGTTGCAACATCGTAAGCGAAAAGTGCCCTGTTGCCGTTGGGATTCTTCTTGGACACAGGCTTGAACTCGGATAAACCTGTGTCAGGAAGATACAAAGTGTGGCGTCCGTCTTGGAGAGATGATACGGCGACACCGTTGGCGTTTCCTGTAGTAATATGAACAACCTTGGGTCTCATCGTGGTTCCGTTCACGAAGTAAACCGTAGGGTTTGTCGGCGGCGTATAATCCACGATATCTCGGCCCTTTATCTAGTCAGCCGCTTTCTCCATTGAACGGATTTGAGGTCATATTACCCATCCAGACTTGGAATCCGTCAACCAGAAATTACCTTCAGAGTCAATGTCAAGATTATTGAAACCCATGAATGGCTCCTGGTAGTAGTTGTTCAACAGCACTGTTCTTTCAAGAGTCTGGGGATTGACGCGGACAAGGGCCCCGGTTTCGTTGTGAGACCCATCAGTGGCTACGTGGTAAGCCCCACGGTAGTAGATGCAGCCATGCGCATTCACAGTTGGCGGGGTCGTGGTGATCTTCTTCAGCGTATTGTTCCTGGTATCGAGCATATACTGCCAGGAGTGGGTACCATCATCACCACCGGGAGGACCCCACTCGGCGAAGTACAATTCCTTGGTATCTTTATTGTAGCATGGCGCCTCATGGGTCCACGGAGTAGTCCGGGGGTTTCCCGAACATTTTCTCTCAAAAGCTTTGGATTACGGTACTGAACTGGAACAGAGCCATTTCGACGTGAGCCAAGTCCAATTTCGAACGGGAAATCGGCGCTCTTGAGCATCCACTAACTTGGCAGTCTGGATCTGAGGATCTTTGCTTTTACGTGTAAACGGCAATTGAGTTGCGGGCATTGTGGATGTGCGGAGATGATCCGCTGAACATGGTTTCGTTTGACCAATCTACGGCCTCCGGACTTGTGCGGGGAACGGAGCAGTCCGTGAAAAGGTGAGCCGGGTTACTCCCTGAGAATGTGTTGAAGACGGAGAAACCCCGCGCATCTGGAATATAAGTTCGGGTTTTGTAATGGGCTGCGGTGGTCAACGACGCGGCTGAATTGGTCAAGTAATAGTGATGAAGAGAGTCCTCTTGCTATCTGCACCGGCTACAGCAACTTCGTACAAACAAGTGCGAAGTGCGGGGCTTAGCGTATATTGACTGCTGCCTCGGACTACTGTTTTGCGCGCAAATGTTCAACGGTCATATCCCAAAGGCGCTGTTCTGCCTCCTGATCATACGCGTGCGACGCATAGCCAAGTCGAGGGAACGAGGTGTCATTATCCTTCAATCGCTCCGCCTCTTGCACTTCGGCGAGATACCGGCCCCCGCTACTTTCCCATCGCTTTCCGACGGCAGCCCAAATCGTTGTGGCAGCACCTTGTTCGGGGCTCTTCCTATACTTCCTCATCTCAGGTTTCAGCATCACGGCATCACCTGAGGGACTGTGTCGTGCAGCCTCGGTGTGGATTGCTCCTGGGTGCACCGATGTTGCATGCAGCCCCTCACGCCCGTATCGCCTCTCGATCTCGTTGGCCATCCAGATGCACGCCGTCTTTGATGCTCCATACGCAAGCATAGGGCTGTAGTCCCGCGTCGTGAAGTTGATGTCTTCGAAATTCACCGATGACGCTTGATGCGATAAGGACGCGAGCATCACAACTCTTGAAGACATGCTCGGACCAGCCGACTTTATCAACGTCTCGCGCAGTGCCTGGAACAATGCGAAGTGCGCTACATAGTTGACACCAAAATGTGTCTCAAAACCGTCTTTCGTAAGACCCTTGGGATGAAGCACAATTCCTATGCGGAGTTATTCAATGTGATCATAAAGTCAGGTCGGTAAGGCAGGGCGAGACGGCGTACCTGCGTTGCAAATGAGAATGTTCAAATTCTCCGACATGCTCAAAAATTGCGCAGCAGCCGCAGAAACGTCCTCTACGGAGTCCAAGGACATCTGTAGGAAAACCACCTTGCCCGGCTTTCCGTCACTGGTCAGACTCTCCGCAACTGCGACACCTTTCTGAGTGTCGCGACCGGTAATGTAGACATCAGCGCCTGTGGCGTGCATGGCACGGGCGGTTTCGATTCCTATGCCAGCCGTTCCTCCGGTGATGAGGCATACCTTCCCCTGAAGACTACCATCCAAGCCTTCATCACGGATGATTTTGAGCGCGTTGGGGCGGGCGTCGCCTGGGCCGTTGGTGTCTCGATGATCTTTCGCATAAGGTGCCGTTGAAGCCATATTGATGTGGGATTGAAGAGGCTGTCGAAAATGCAATTGGCCAACAGAAGTGAAAACGTTTGTTGTCTAGGTATGGGGGATCGGAGATGCTTTGGCTGCATTTTTATCATGCGGTGTAAAGGTCCCGCGATCTGCTCGCCGCCGGCAGCCTCTCCGTGAGCCCGAATCACGGGACCGCATCGTCGCGACAACGGGCCGACGGGCATGCGGATCTTTGACGGCCCATTAAGAACGGTGAAGAAGACTGTCTCTTACGGGATTTTGGATGTGGTGTAAAAGCAAACAACGCTCAATCGGCTCATGAATGGGGTTCAGTTCCTCCGGTTCGGGGTTCGCGGGTCACTCGGAACATGTTGACGGGTAACCGGAGAACCCGACCCATCGCCACAGAGGAACTTTATGCATTGAACCCCAGCGAACATATGCGCTTGAACACCGTATATAAGGACGCAGCTCAAGATTGTGCTTCTCAACTTGATAAACACCGATCGGTCGCTCATACTGATTCAACTACAAGATGCCGTTTGTTCACATTGTCTTGATGAAATGCAAGCCTGATTGCAGTTCTGCAGAAATTGAGAATGTAAGATATTTGACTTCTTAATTGCTAAGCACAGGTTGATTCGCTGTGTCAGGCTCTGAAACGTAGTTGCAATCTACAGCATGAATGCGTGCATCCTAGTGCGCAAAAGCCGTACATCCTCTCTATTGTGAGCGGGAAGAACTCGAGTATCGTACCGAACAAGGTGAGTGCTTGCAACATGTTGTCGGCAGCTTTCTAGAGACTAATAATTAGCAGTACGGCTTCACACACTCAACCAAGATTGAGTTTGAAAACGCGGACGACTGCGCTTACTTCATTAAGGAGGATCCCGCACACAAAGTGTTGTTCCCCATGTTCCACTCACTTACGGAGGAAATACTTGTCATGGATTACACACCTGGCTGCCTGGACGTCTGATTAGTCTGGTGAAATCGAATTTGCGTTAGCGTGTCTCTTCCCCACAAGACCCTGAAATCTTCATGATGTGGAGTGTTTGAATTTGATGTTTTCGTTGAGTATTCGAAGGCCATTGATTAGACAAAGGTGTTCAGGATTACAATTATCGCATAGGCTGAATGAGAGATTGCCTATGGTGTACCTACATAACTTGAAAGCAACAAAATAGTCGTTTGTGAGTGTAAGGGATGTCTGACCGAAAGGAAAGTCATAAGTGGCAAGTTCACAGTCAAGAATAATTTACATCATTGAAAGCCAACTGGAATACCTCAACTTATCAACCTAATCGGAGCTGCAGGCAGGCTGGTGGATGTTGGAAAAGAAGCCCGACACAAAAGAAGCCATGATCCGTGTTCAGGCAACGCAAACAACTAGTTTACTGCTTGTCTCGATTTATCAATCATTTTGTTCCCGAGCTAAATGCAGCCAAGCCTCAGCCAATAGTAGGTGTCATTGACGGCAGAGAATCTCGACGAATGGATGACGTAAACAACCCCTCAAACAACTCCACCGCTTATCGCGCTCGCCATCGCGAGGACCTCGCCGCGAATGCGGAGTTAACTCAAGCTCCAGACCATGAAACTAACGCACATGCGCGCTTTGATTGACTGCGGGACTGTTGGATTATTTAGCAGAACCACATCAAAACCCGCCAGTCTCATCACATTTACTCATTGCTATCAGACACAAGCAACTCCGAATACAACGAACCCAAAACCCAATATGGCCCGCATTCTCATCACCGGCTCCTCCGACGGCCTTGGTGCCATTGCGGCCCAGAAACTCGTCAAAAACGGCCACCAAGTCGTTCTCCATGCCCGCAACGCCCAGCGCGCCGAAGATGCGAAATCGGCCGTGCCCGGGGCCGAGACCGTCCTCGTCGGCGACCTCACCAAGATCGCAGAGACCAAGAAGTTAGCCGAGGACGCCAACAAGCTCGGCACCTTTGACGTGGTCATCCACAACGCCGGCCTCTACCGCGGCCCGTACCGCAAGACCGACCTCGGACTTTCGAGCCTCACAGCGGTCAACGTGATGGCGCCGTACCTCCTAACATGCCTCATGAACAAACCCAAGAGAATCATCTATGTGTCATCGAGTATGCACCGCAGCGGCGACGCAACCTTCAAGGACCCGACGTGGGTTGAGCGAGGAGAGGCCGCTTGGGACCAGAACCAGGCTTACTGCGACTCCAAGCTGCACGTAAGCACGCTGGCGAATGCTGTCGCGCGTCTATGGCCGGACGTGAAGAGTAACTCTCTTGATCCTGGCTGGGTGGCTACCAAGATGGGCGGACAGAGCGCTCCGGGTAGCGCTGATGATGGCACGGCTACATATGTCATGCTTGCAGAGGGAACCGATGGTGGGGACGTGAGTGGAAAGTACTTCAAGCCTGGGAAGAAGGAAGACGTCGCGGAGGAGTTCACCAGGGATATCAAGAGACAGGACCAGTTGCTGGAGCTCTGGGGAAATCTCACGGGAGTGAAACTGCCTGTCTCTTAAATTGTTTCATGATCAGCAGTGGAAACCAAATTCAAAAGTTGCAATATTCTGATCAACTAGCACTTGTCTAAATGCCATTTCTCATTAGTGTATCCATGTTGAGCGGCTCATCGATACCTAGAGCTTAGCCCAAGCCTGCATATTTCTGTAAAAACGTCGGCGCGTTTGAAAGACACAACTCTTTCCAGCCTTGCGCAACACCACTCAAACGAGTTGAGCAACAGGGTCGGGTCGGGTCTAAGTTCATGTTTTCCTGTGTCCATACTGTCTGCGGAGCCGTTGTGGCCGAAATGCGATCAACAGCATTTACTGGCGAGAAGCCTAGTGTCTGAACAGGAGTTAGGGATGCCCTGAAAAGAGTTGAAGACTGGTAGGCCCCACATACCGTATTGCATTCCGTTCTGAAGCGCGGCCTCAACCCGATGCCGGAGAAGGTGGCATGGTCTTAGGAACCCCAACATCAGGTACCTCCACATTCCCAAATTTTGGGTTAGTCAGATGCTGGTCTTTTGTTTGACCGCAATAAATTTCGCCATATGTGTTTCCCGTTGCAACCCGCCAGGCCTCTCTTACGACCATGCGGTGGCAACCCTGTGCATTAAACATAATATCGAGCTTGAGAATGCCACCGTATCCGCATTTGAAATTTGCCTTGTCTTTCATGTATCCGCATTTGCCCCCCCGGAGGTGGTCTTCAAATGTTTTGCACACTTTCTTCATCTTTTCCAGAGGTACTCGGTTTGCGATAATCCTGTATATCTTGTCTCTTCCGTAGCGGCAGGAAGTGTATGGCTCGGCGCGGAGGGATTTGAGACGTGTTTCGGAACCCTTCTTGGGGCCGTTCGATGTGAACTTATTCTGAGGCTTGAGGGAAGCGGATGTTGTTTCGGCCGCGACGAGAACGACTAGCACTAGTGCTAAAATACAGACGGCGAGGAATCTCATGATTACTAGTTCCGCGAAAGCGGTGGATGAAATCAGTGGACGAAGATGGTGGTTGAAGGTAGTGGTTGAAGGTGGTGGTAGCAGATGGTAAACATTCCAGATGGCTGTGGGTTGTGGCAGTCAGTGCATTTAAATATGTTAGGATCGAGGTAATTCCTTCTTCCCTTTTGACTTTCTCATTGAGATGGAAAGCCCCATGGACAATACGGGTATGCGACTTTTGCAACCTTGGGAACTAGAAGCGTTGACTGCCATATTTTAACTTTTAAGGGCATAATGGTCCCTTGTCAAATCACAATGGTCATTACCACAGTCTTCTTACGAGTTCATCTCCGGTCGATAGTATTTTTGTGTTCAGACAACTCTCGTACGAGAAAGATTCTCATCGAAACTTGGCCCAGGTAACCGTTTAAGACCTATCGTAACTTTCTTGCAACCGGCCTTCTACTTTCATGCAATACGCCAGGCTGTGCAATGAATGGTGGTGCGGTACGCCTCCTTGCCATAGCCCAAATTTAAAGCCCGCTTCTGCTTGGCCAGGCGGCTCAAAAATCCCCTTCATATACCCCGGTTAGCCGTAGAGGTCACGCTGTGACCCTCCACATGTTTCCCCGTCAGAGTCATACGGCAGTCAACAAGGTGCGCCTCCAGGCGGCAAACTGCGGAAGAAAAGTTAGAAGGGAAGAAGGAAGAAGCTTGCAGGACCGTCGATAGGCGAAAGGCGAAGCCTTTGACCGAGCCGTTAGTGAGTGGCCGCAGGTGGAGAGGGCAACGCCAAGCGAAGATAAGCTCTGTGGCGGGCCAATCCAATTGCCGCTGGGGTTCTCCAAACATGTCCCACGGGGGCACCTTTAGCGCTGGGGCTTTTGGAGAATCGTTTGAATTCTCAGTGTGGATGTCGGTGGCTGCCGGGTCGCCTCCCAGGGTGCCCTGCATCGGTTTCCATAGCCGTCTTGGCTGTTGACGTGATGTCACGCCCTCAACGGGGCCACAATGGTGACAGGGCGCACAGTCTTTTGGGGCTCATCCGAGTTCGATGTGTATTGTGTCGTGTTCGTCTCATTTGGCACCGGATGGGGAAGAAGCTTGGGCAGGGCGCTCGGTTGGGGAAGTTAGGGGAAACAGACGGCGACACTTCGGCGCAACCGACATGAAAGCATCTCAGAGAGTTCTGTTTCAATGGGAGAGTGATTAACTAAAGAAAGTGACGGTTGGTACCGGCCGAGTACATCTGCCTACGACTTTCTTTGCGTATGCGACACGTCAATTCCGCGCTATCTCTATGGTCTCTCCAAAATCCCCGGGCCACCTGGGCGACGGCGCACCCCCGGCATGGATTCGACCCTCGTCGGCCCTATCTAGCAGCCTGCCAGCCTGCATCATTATTTGTGTCCTTTGACTCATGGATAGCCCCGCTCATGTTGGTGCTCACAGAGAACAGGCCGTCGGTTCACCCTGGAATATAAGATTCTCTGCCTACCCACGCAACCTTGGTGGTTCATCCTCCTCCCCACGGCCATCACGACGTACAAGTACATTATGGAGAACCACGACAAGAGCCACGTCGACCCCGAGCATAGCCACCATGCCGAGCACCATGAGGACCAGACGCCATGGCACGGCATGTCTGTTGGTCGCTACCTCGGTACCCGCTTCAGCACCTTGAAGCCGCCGATGCTCAGCGCGCCGAACCCGTTGAAGCTGGTTGTGATGATCAACCGCCGCCAGTGGGCGTTCTTCGCCGTCGCGTTTGCGGCCTGGGTATGTGCCAGCCACGCATGGTTCGCGTTGTAATTTGGGGACCGCTGCTGACAAGTTCCCCAAAGACATGGGACGCTTTCGACTTCTTCACCGTATCTCTCACCGTCACCGAGCTTTCAGAAACCTTCGACAAGTCCAAGACCGACATCACCTGGGGAATCACCCTGGTTCTCATGTTCCGATCCGTCGGGTCTATCCTCTTTGGCATCGCGGCAGACAGATACGGCCGCAAATGGCCCTTCATCGTGAACAACATCCTGTTCATCATCCTCGAACTGGTAAGCAAGAAATAATCATTCACCTGTTCCACCTCCCGGTGCCGTGATTGGTCCCCGACGGCAAGTTTGTGCCGAGCCCGGCTGCAGCAGACAAGCTTTCCCCTCCACTCTCGCCCGTCTTGGCTGCGCCGTTGGGGAATCCCTGTGTTCCCCCACAATCTAGCTCTCCCCCGCCCAACCCCCTACCCCCTTGTACCCAACTGGCCTTCTGCTAGTGACATCAGTGGCATCGCATTAGTGACACGAACGCTTGCTTTCTGATCGTTGGTGCGCTGACATGAGTTGTTCCTTTGTTCTAGGGAACGGGCTTCTGCCAAACGTATGAACAGTTCCTAGCATGTCGCGCTCTCTTTGGCGTCGCGATGGGCGGTCTGTACGGCAACGCCGCCGCGACGGCGCTGGAAGACCTCCCCTCAGAGACGCGCGGAATGATGTCCGGCGTCTTACAACAAGGTGTAAGTTTGAAACGGAGCCAACAAACTCCAACTGCCCAACAGCAACGGACGTCACGAGGCTAACCTTTCCGCCGATCAGTACGCCTTCGGATACCTATTGGCTGCGGCCTTTGCCCGAGGGCTGGTCAACACCACCCCGCACGGGTGGCGGCCCCTCTTCTGGTTCGGCGCCTGCCCGCCGGTCCTGTTCATCATCTTCCGTCTCATGCTGCCCGAGACGGACACATTCCTCGAGCACAAGCGTCTCCGCGAGGCGGCTGGCAGGCACGCCGCGGAGTCTGAGACAGAAAAATCTAATGTCACCTCGACGTTCATCAAGGAAGGAAAGGTCGCGCTGAAGCGGCACTGGCTGCTGCTGACCTACCTTGTCCTCCTCATGGCCGGATTCAACTTCATGTCTCACGGAAGCCAGGACTTGTACCCCACGATGCTTACGAACCAGTTCAACTTCAACGCCAACCAGGTCACTGTCACACAGGTAGTCGCCAACCTTGGCGCGATGCTGGGCGGCACGACCGTCGGGTACTGCAGTCAGATCTTTGGCAGAAGGTTCAGCATCGTCATCTGCTGCATTGTTGGTGGCGCGCTGCTGTACCCGTACACTTTTGTCACGACGGAGGCCGTTATGGCGGCGGCGTTTTTCGAGCAATTTTGCGTGCAGGGCGCGTGGGGTGTGATTCCCATCCACTTGATGGAGCTCAGTCCCGGGGCTTTCCGCACCTTTGTGGTCGGCACATCGTACCAGCTCGGTAACCTCGTGTCGTCGGCGAGTTCCACCATCGAGGCGCGTCTAGGAGAGAAGTTCCCCCTCCCCAACAAGGGCACCACGAAGCGCTACAACTATGGCAAGGTTATTTGCATCTTCATGGGATGCGTGTTCGTGTATGTCATTTTGTTGACGTTCATCGGGCCCGAGCACCTGCGACGCAGTTTCGATGTGGCTGATGACTCGGATATGCGGGAGGTTGCTGGCGTTGAGACGATGGAAGACGAGCTCCAGGACCGTGAAGTGAGAGCCGGACGGCCGGCGGGTAGCGACGAAGAGATTGGACACCAGGAGAAGTCGGCTACCCACCGCGAGTGAGTTCAGTCAGACTCAAAACAGCCGAAGAGCCAGTAATTTGGAACGACCGATGATACTCGTGCTGTGCGACGGGATATGACGGAACAGACTGGTTGTGGAATCGATTACAGACATCAAGAACAGCCAGTAGAAATCAAGAGTCAATTAAACCATCTGATATTTCGATTCTGAGTGACAGCTGCAATCGGGCCGTTGAATTGAGTTATGTCGCGCAGCAAAAGCTTGGTTCCGGCCGGAATTGCTCAACTTAACAAATACGGCATCCGATCTGTTCCGTGAGATCCGCTCGGCGGGCGGAGATTGCGCCTATCTTCCGCCGCCTGCCTCCCCGCTTCGGAGTCCGCTCAGCCGGAGCGGGCCCTCCGGAGCCATTTCGCTAACGTTTCTTTAGTATGATCCCCCGCATCAACTTCCCAAAGTTCCAATCGGGATCTATTAAATGGAGCATGGCAAGGTTTTATGGCATGATGAGGATGCTGTCAAAATAAGCCAAGACTCCTCGCGAGCCGACAGCCGACGAGATGCCTTTACTCTCGGAACAGCAATCGGCCGATGCATCCGGTCCATTATCCGGCCTTTGGCTCGGCCAAGACGCCATGAGCGGCTTTGATCACGCGCGTACGTTGAACACGAGGTGATGAGTGAAATAAGCATGCAGACACCTGCAGGTCTCCGCGGATACTTATCTATGATTTGGCTAGGCTGCATTATGGACGTTGACTGATAAGGGGTCCTGCAGGTACTCTACCTTGTACCCCTGGCGCCTGTAATCGCGTCTCGCGACGGCGGATGATGCCATTTCGCGCCATAGGCGATAACTTGCCTCATCAACCGGGCCATACTTGTTCCTTATCGCCCAGCATGTTGCGTTCATCCCAACACGAGAATTGGCCATGCATCTTGCTCTCAACAGCCAGGGGTAGAGTCTTGGCGGCGTCTCTTGGGTTGCATCAGGAGCCGCAAGTCAGTTAGACGCCATTATTACCCCTCAATTCCTGCTCTGAGCTCAGGAGAAGCTGCTCTCATTGCTGTCATTGAGGGTTGATCGACGTCTGACTGCTGGTTTGGTAGCACTGAAGATTCACGATGTCTTTTGGGATACGAGACACAATCCAGGCGAGGATTTCCCTATCAATCCAAGACACGCAGCACAATTCGCCCCAAGAGAGTCAAACGCGACGTAGATGGTGGTCGCATTCTTCATAATTTCTCCTCATCCGACCTTGCAGCACATGGCAGGGGTGCAAATCGTCCCAAGAAGGAAGCTCATTTCCATCACGATGGCGATATCACCATAGACCTCCAAGGGGATGCTCCCGTATCGGCAATGCAACGCTGCAATGACCAGCTGCAGCTCAAGTCATGTTTCTATAGTAAACAATAGCTTCGAGGCAGTCAAACAACATTTAAATAGCCATCCCACCGGCATTATCATTTTGACCTCGAACCTCAAGCTTCAGGCGCCTCACGATCTTGGCCGAACTACACCACGATGCATCTCCTTAGCATCGCCAGCTTGCTTGCGCTTCCTGCGCTGGGAAGCGCGGATGTCCTCTCTGCCCGTCAAGCTCCTGAGGGAGAGACTAGAAACTCCACCGTTCCGGTCGCCAAGAGTTTTATCATCGAATACACCCAGGTTCGTGTCTTCATCGCTCGCTGTTGAAATAGGCGATTTGCTAATCCCGCATCGCAGGGCTCCGCAAAGGCTCGTCGCGACGTCGCCCTCGCAGAAGACATCAAGATCGTCAAAGATTTCGAGACCGATATCTTCTCCGGCGCCAGCATTGAGACGGACACGCACAACATCGACACTTTGCAGAACCTCGCGGGTGTCGCTCGCGTGTGGCACAACACCCGCGTGACCTTGTCGCCTGTCGAAGGACTCCAAGCGATCGAGGATGCGGCTGCTTCGAACTACACGACCCACAACGCGACGGGCGTGAGCAAGCTCCACGATAAGGGCATCTTCGGTCAAGGTGTCAAGGTTGGCGTTGTTGACTCTGGCACTTGGTACAACCATCCTGCTGTACGTGTTGCATTTCTGGGAGACAACGGTTCATATTTGCTGACCTGCATCTAGCTTGGCGGCGGATTTGGCGAAGGCTTTAAGGTCGCTGGTGGCTATGACTTTGTTGGCAACGGCATCTGGCCTTACGAGGACAAGGCTCCTGACGATGACCCAGAGGATCAGATGGGTCACGGTACGTTATCATCAACCATTAAAGGAGATACATGTCTGACGCGAGTATAGGGACCCATGTTAGCGGTATCATTGCTGGCAAGACAGATTTGTACGACTGTCACAAACCATCCTTACCAATCTTCTCTTACTAACCCTCTTACAGCTGGACTGGAGTTGCTCCCGAGGCTACTCTGTACTCCTACAAGGTCTTCGCTCAAATCGTAGGTATCTTGAGACAAGGAAATCCCCTTCAGATCTAATGATTTGTAGGACGCCACAGATGATGCGACTCTGATTGAGGCCTTCTTGAGGGCTTACACGGATGGAGTAAGTAGTTCGAAGTTGATCTGACGTCTGCCACAATGCTAACAAAGCCTTCAGGTCGATATCATCACAGCTAGTATCGGTGGCCCCAGCGGATGGTCAACCAATGCTTGGGCTGAAGTCGCGTCCCGCATCGTTGAGGAAGGTGTCGTTGTAACAATCGCCAACGGCAACTCCGGCGCCGCTGGACCGTTCTTCGCTAGCAGCGGATCTTCAGGAGAGAATGTTCTTGCTGTTGCTTCCGTCGAGACAGAGACATTCCCTGCTTCACCATTCGAGCTCACCTCTGTTCTTGATGACAAGACGGAGACATTCAAGGTCAGGTCCCTGGTATCAGCCATAAAACCCTTCTCCTAACAAGCTGCAGGCCGGATACCTTCCTTCCACATACTATTTCTCATCTGACATCACCGACTGGCCGGTCGTTCCTTTGAACTTTGACACTACCGACCCTGCCGATGCTTGCGAGCCTTACGCCAACGGCACTCGTAGCTTGAAGGGCGTTATTCCTTTGGTGCGCCGGGGCACTTGTACCTTCGCTACGAAACAGGCAAACCTGGTTGCCCTGGGCGCGGAGTACATCCTCTTCTACAACAACGAGGGCCCGCTCATCACCCCGTACACCGACGATGAAAACGGACTGATTGCATTGATTACAGCTGAAGCGGGCGCCGCCATCATTGACACCGTCAAGGCGGGTGGTAATGTTACGGCTGACTTCTCTATTAACCCCGAACAGGTAGTTGGTCTAGATTACCCTGCAGGCGGTCGACCGAACACCTTCACCTCATGGGGAGGAACATATGATCTCCAGATCAAGCCTGACATTGCAGCTCCCGGTGGTCAGGTAAGGAAACTTGATTGTCATAATTCCTGGTCGTTGCGTGATCCTGACAAGTACGCAGATCTTCAGCACCTACCTGGACAACACCTACGCTCTACTATCCGGAACCTCCATGGCTACTCCTTACGTGGCAGGCGTTGCAGCACTCTATATTAGTGCCAATGGCGGACGATCTGTGCATGGTAAGTTACTGAATGTATCCCAGATCCAACTTTAGACAGATGAACGCGTGCACTAATATCCTATGCTCAGGCAAGGGCTTCGCCAAGGCGCTGCACCAGCGCATCATCGCCAGCGGCACATCTCTCCCCTGGTCCGATGGCACCGCCACTGACTACGGCTTCTCCGCACCCGTCGCGCAGGTCGGCAACGGGCTGATAAATGCCTTCAAGGTTGTCAGCTACGCTACCGGTCTCACCTTTGAGAAGATTGCTCTCAACGACACTCACTTCTTCAGCTTCAGCCGCTACCACGATGTTACCGTCACCAACAACGGCGACAAAGATATCAGCTACAAGTTCTCGTACGAAAATGCTGCTGGCGTGGAGATGCTCGGATGGTACCCATTCGTCGAGCCTTGGGCTGGCGAGAAGAGGATCAAGAGCTTCTCCGAGCTGACTCCCACCAGTCTTCCAGTTGAGGTCTCGGTTCCCAGAGACTTTACGCTGAAGCCAGGCGAAAGCAAGACTGTCTCGTGAGTTTGAGAGCACTGTTGTAATTGATGGCAACAAACTGACATGACAAGGGTCAACTTCCCCAACCCCGACACTTTGGGTTGGAACTCGTCCGCTTTGCCTCTGTACAGTGGCAAGGTCATTGTCTCTGGCAACAATGGCGAGCAATTGTCCGTGCCTTACATGGGTAAGCGGGCTCTTTAGAATTGGACCTATCTGTGTGACCGCCTGTTCTAACAGCTCTGCAGGACTTGGAGCCAACTTGAAAGCTGAAATCAGCCCTATTTACCGTCCCAGCTACCCATTCACCACGCAGCGTGACTAGTGAGAACCTTCCCTGTGTCTATCTCTAGAGCAAGCACAACTAACATCCTGAAGCGTGTATTCCTTCAACCTGGACAGATTCGCCGCCGACTTCCCAATCATCTACTCCAAGCTGATTTGGGGCACCAAGGAAGTCCGCTGGGATGTAAGTGAACACATTGATCGACGCCCGACTGCCACAATAGCTGACTCATGTGCGTAGATCTACGAGCCTGGCTGGACTGAGCGACAGTGGGAGTACCCTCCCGTCCCCGGCAAGAATGGCTACATCGGCCCGGCCACCAGCCACGTTGTGGCCGGCAGCGTCTCCTACTTTGACCCCAATGTCTACGATCCCGATGACACCTGGACCTACCCTGAAGTCGATCTCTACCGCAACGCTCAGACACAGGCTTCTTACCACGAGTTCTGGTGGTTCGGCAAGTTGGGCAACGGAAGTCAGATTGAACTTGGGAACTACACGTAAGTGGCTTTCTAAAGTTGAAGTGGTTCGGCACCGTGCTAATACTAGTCACTCCAGCATGCGGTTTGCCACTCTCAAGCCATTTGGTAACCCCCAGGCATCTGACAACTGGGACATCTTCCAGACGCCCCAGATTCAGGTCACCGGCAGGTATGAGAGAAGAAACTGAGCTCTACCATTGTGTGAGCTGGCTAGGAAATAGGAGGACCAATCCTTGAGATTCCCTTTCTGTCGTAAATATTTGACACAATACATACGTGATTATTGATGCAGCATCTCTTCCCACATCACGCTAAAACGTGACTTGACTTATTGCCCACATGAACACCGCCTCGTCACCCTTCGCATATATCCGTACTTGCATGCAGAATTCTGTCATAGGGTCTCGGGCATCCTTTCTGCTCAAGATGAAATGATCACGGCTTCAAGACGGGAGACTTCCGTGAGACGCAGAGACACGCGTCCCTTTCTCTCGTGATGGTTTCAGGAGAGAGAGATTGGAAGGATTTCTGCTCTGCTCGGTCATTGAAGCGCGTCAAAGAGCGAGGAAATGCTCGCCTATATGCTGAAGAAGAATCTTCCAAGCTGCGAGGGGTCCCCTCGGTTTGTTCCGTAAGGACCCATGAATCGCAACGTTCTTCCCTGTTCCAGAGGTCACGGGAAAACTGCCGCTGTTATCTCTTTGCGAGTTGCGAGTTGACAAGGTTCATTCTACGAGCTAGGCCCGGGCGCTAATCAAACTCAAATAGACGAGCGGATACGCCCTCTGGAGCTACGGCCACCGCCCTCCTTTTTTTCTCTCTATATCGCTCATATCCGGCAACACGGCAGCCGGTGTTGGCTTTGATTCCTTGACTATTCTAAGGACCAATGTTGACTGTGCATTCCGAACATTCTGCCAGTCAAGAAGTCGCTCGGATATAAGCTCGGTATCGCAAAAAGATCGCCCGAGGCAGCGGAGCGACCCGTGACGAAAACCTCATGCGGACCAATTAACCATTGAATGTTCGGCTGAGCATGTCATTGCACTGATTGCAGCTCGCATTTCAGTCCGGTGAGTTAAGTGTAGAAGCTGAGCATGAAGCGCTTGGGAGAGAAATATTAGCAGCCGGATTGTTCCCATGGACTGTCCCGCGACATGCGAATCATGAGCCAGTTGCTTCACTGATCACCGAGTCAGAGCGAAATATTCCAGCCAACAAAGAATTGTGACTCAATGCTGAAAGAATGCCTTCTTTAAAATTTAGACAGTTATCCATTACTCCATTATTCTTTTTTGATGTCAGCCCCCAAGATATGACGCTTTGACCGAACCCCGTCCTAAACTCCATTCCGCATGCATTGACACGAACCATTACCCGGCCATCCACATCGTCATCCCATTAATCTCGCTGAATCGTAACCGTCTTTGTCTGTAATATCGCCTTGTCGCTCATGTCGTCTGCGCTCTCTCTTCCGCCTCCAGCGACCACAACTGAGGTGAATGCGGAGTCGTCGTCCATGCCCCGCTTGTGATCCGAGTGGAATGTGTGCATCTCGTTCTGGTCTGAAAATTGTTGGTACTGAGATCGTGCTCGGCTTTTTGTGTTGTGTGATTGTTGGTTGGCGTAAGATGCGTGGTATACCGCACCGTACGACGATGGGTTCGTTGAAGTTCCCATGAGCTTGGGTGCAAAGTGCTTGAAGAACTTTCGCAACGTTGGCATCGAGCCACAAATGACGAAAAGGTTGCCCTCGATGAAACTACCAAACCCAATTAGCTCTGGGGAAACTGGACTGGAATCAGAAGGCCTGTCTTACGTCCAAATGTTGGCGGGTGCCGCATCCCACGACGGGTCGGTGCTGGTCAGCAACTTGGGCAGAAGGACGAGGCGGATGATGGACGTTGCGATGGTGCTGTTATTCATTAGCATTGCGTCCATGTATGCGGTAAAAGAGATGCACTTACATAGATCCAATGCCGAATATCAGCATAGCACCAATCTTTTGTGCAATCTTCATGCGCAGATTGAAGATCATTGGCATCGGCAGGATGAACAACATTACATCCGTGGCGATGTTTGACACTGCCGTGGCAATGTAAAGCACAGCCACGTCCAAACACTTTCCGTCATTGATCGTGAAGTCAAAAGCTTTGCGGACTGGGTTGCAGTGGAACAGCATCAATAATGTGATGCATCCCGAGTACAAGGACACAACGACGATGCCGATCCACACGCAAATTCGGAACCATCTTTGCGGCGACAAATGAAGATAGAAGGTAAGCAGCGACAGCTTCGTGAAGCCGTTGCAGAGCATGTACACTGGCGCAGTGACATACACATCCTTCCTCGAGTTAGCTTTGTTTGCTACAG
Organism: Colletotrichum noveboracense; assembly: GCA_026319125.1. NCBI lineage: Eukaryota > Fungi > Ascomycota > Sordariomycetes > Glomerellales > Glomerellaceae > Colletotrichum > Colletotrichum noveboracense. The sequence goes on along the minus strand of JANUHK010000076.1, from coordinate 65,300 downwards.
TCGGGGCTCTTGGCGGTGGTCGGCATACGATGGAGTACTTTACAAATCGGGAAAGGGGCATTTCCCAAGCGTGTGCACACATGCCGCCCTCAGCTATGGAGGCTGAAAGACATGTCAGTCATCATATCGTAGCAAATTGAGACTGTGGCAACACTTACCAACTAGCATGGCCTGCGTGACCACAGAGGCGACCTGTGAACGGTGAGTTAGATCATCGTCTTTCGGCCGAAGAAAACAGCGCGAGCCCCGAGCTCCCGACGATCACATACCCAACCAAGAAACATGAAAGCTGCAAGAAACTCAAATCAGCAATGCTCCTCAGTACAAAACGTCAGGGCTAAGGCGTACCATCATCGATTTGCAGACCCTTTGACAAGAAGATCTTGGTGTAGAACCTCTGACAGAGGGCGATGAATGCAATCGTGCCGCCGATCCCAAAGATGAGGTAATGCTCCAGCACCTTTTGCTGGCGCGGATGGTCGAAATCAACCGTCACTCCCGGCGGAGGAGGGATTACGGACGCCGGCATATCAGCCGTTGGGAATTGCGTGTGGTTCGACATCTTTGGCGACACAGCAAACAATCATCGACGACGAGGAGCCAAAGCCAACAAAAGGTTTGGGTTTTGTTTATATGTCTAGCTTGAATTCTGACAGAGTTTGAGCAATTCGTTGGGCAGGCGATCTCGCGTCTCTTGGCCCAGAATAGAACCAGGGTCCATCCCCGAAAGCCCGCATCTCTATTCTGCGAAATTACGTTCTGCGAGCACGCTCCCACTCGAGAATGGATAAGACGAACAGGCCACATGGCGATGCCGAATGATTCCTGTGAGTAAATCAAAGGGATCAACTCCCCGCCTTGTGCACTGTTCTACGAATATCTTATTACTATGGAAATCTGGAGTGTGATATTTTCGGGGTCTCCAGAAGTTCAGGGACACAGATGTTGCGACGATTCAGCCGCCAGCAATGCTCTTTACAGGACTCCGCTCGACGATTACCGAAGAAGACCCCGGCAAAGAGCTTGGCCGGGGCGGTAGCTTAGGCTCGCCGGAGAGTAGCGGTTATGCGCCTTCAATATCTTAAGCTATGATCGTGGTTATCCGCGATAGGGGCGCCTTGGCTTTTTGGTTGATCAGCAGAAATCGTCCTGTTGAAGAAGCTGATCCAACCTAGCAATAAAGTTCGGCTGAGGTTTTCTACAGCCTGAGCTGGGAGCCCCAGCCAAACGGGGTCGGGTGCCAGCCGGGATGGCGGTCATCCGACGTGCGGGTTGGCAGAGCCCGGGGAGGTGGATACGGAGAGCACTTTTAGCCCCTAGCAAAAGGACCGAGAGTCGTCGTCCCCAAGCCCCAACTTCGTAAGGTCTTGGCTGATGTGACGTTGGCTCAGAGTTGCATCTTCGAGAAGACCCTCGGAAAGGCCCCATGTCGGATATCGTACGAAGAGGCCTTCACAAGATGTTAATAGCTCATCATTGATAGGCAGGTGGGCATCTGACGGTCACTGCGTTCACTCTGCCGCTGGTGCCGAGCGATCTGGCCAAGATTCAAGGTCTGTCCACCCCTACCGCACATCTCGTATGCCGGGCCTTCTAAGGCTGCAGGACCTTGGGACAATCGTTGATCAATCCCACCTGGCATAGGCTAGCTAATGGCGGCAACTCACAACGTCATGCAAGCCAGCGGTGATCCTCAGTCACGATATTTTAAGACTTTAGCTTGAAGGGATCAACTCAATGAAGGTGCTTTGTGCCAGAAAGGATCTCTTGAACAAATTTTCTCCTACGCGCTGATCACTTTCCTCTGAGCGGTTTTGGGCGGTCTGCAATGCCCCGATGATCTTCTCAGTTTGCATGGATATGCTGTGTGGAAAAGTCTCAGAAAGTTCAACATGACTCAAACGACCTCGGCGGCGGCTATTACCCCTCCGCAGGCGGTGTCGTGCAAGCCTGCCCCCAAAACAAGATGACTGGGCAGAAATGATGCTCGGTGACCGAATCATGTTCTCTCTCTCCTTTTACGCAGGGTCTTCGGTGTGCTGAAACTCGAACCAGCAGAACCTTGCAAAGGAAGACGTTGAAGGTAAAATCTCGGACGAACAGTCAGGGAAGTTGACAGAATGACATTCGCATTTCAGGAGTTGGCTGCCGGAGGTGGATCCGGGGAGGCGTCTTTGATTTTAACTGGAGGAAGAAAGGCAACGCCGGTATGAACGATTGAGTGCACCTGGGATCATGCGGCTAACAGAAATGGCGCCAGACTAAGTTGCAGTGCGCATCTCCTCCCTTCCCGCCCCAGACCTTGCCGAGGACGCCGATAGGAGAGAGAAGCTGATGCTAAACCCTCTCAGTAATGAAAGACCCATAATCGTTGCTGGAGAGGGTGGCATTGTTCATCTGGGATGTTGAGGAAGATAGATGTCGGGTTGCACTCCGTCGTTGGAGACAACCGGTTGCGACGTCAAAGTTCACATCGTCCCTGAATAGAGTTTTGTTTGTTGACGGGAAAACAACGTCAAGAAGGAAAACAATCACGGCGGTAGAAACTATGTTTTGTTCCGAAGACATCGCATCCCTTCGTAACTAATGCAGACCTCTCAAGATATAATTCCCTCGGCCCGTCCACCTTCCCAATCCGCATTCTCGTCCGCTCAGCCCCGTCTCCGGCTTGTGGGCGAATGGTGATTCCCACTTAGTCTCCCATATGGAAATTAGATCGCCTTATGCTGATCCGGCCCCCTAGGCTACTTAAAAGTGCGGATACACGGACCTCAAAATTTGCCTGCAGAAATGGAATGTAACAGCACAGATATCATCCAAGGCGATTCTTCCTCATTCTTCCTTTTGCTTTTCCGTTCTTTTTATCGCTTTGATTTGACTACCCCCGGACAGACAGCACGTGTGTAGCCAGGTATCGCCCTCTCATTTGTGGCCCTTTCCCAAACTCTCACTTCTTCAAGAGAGATCGTCGTGGACCTGCGGGAGGTCGTGCGCAAGCTCTGCAGTCATGAAGTTCTCAACATCAGCCTTGGCCCTCCTGGCATTGGCTGGCTCAGCGGTGTCTGCGAAGAGTCGTGGCCCCCAATGCTCATGTGTACGTTGAAAACTCCCCATTGCCAAGCGATGATCATTGCTAACTTGGAGTTCAGTGTACTGCCCTGGCTGCAGATGAGAACCTCAGAGGCAAGGTTTTTGGCAAAGACAGTGCTGTTTACGACGCACGCTTGAAGTCTTATTACTCTGCCAACGCTGCGCAAGAGGCCTGGTGTATGGTTCTTCCCGAGGGCACTCAAGATGTCTCAGCGATTGCCAAGATCATCTCAAAACATGAGTGCCCCTTCGGTATCCGCAGCGGCGCTCACTCCGCATGGAAGGGCTCCAACGGCGTCAAGAGCGGTGTCACGATTGACTTCGGCTACATGAACGCCACGACGTACGACGCAGACAGCAAGGTAGCCTCAATATGCCCCGGGTCCAACTGGGGTGAGGTCTACAAGGCTCTTGATCCCTATGGTGTAACTGCTGTTGGAGGCAGAGCATCAGTCGTCGGCGTTGGTGGTTTCGTCACAGGCGGTGGTGTAAGTAGATGAATAACATTGCTTGGCAGACCCATAGCTAACTTTACGATTTCCAGTACTCTTTCCATACCAACTCTCGCGGCTTCTCGTGTGACCAGGTCACCAACTTTGAGATCGTCTTGGCCGATGGTACCATTGTCAACGCCAATGAACACGAGAATGCGGACCTGTGGAAGGCCCAGAAGGGAGGCTCTGGCAACTTCGGCTTCGTTACCAGAATTGATCAGCGTAAGTCCTTGATTCCATAAACTTCGAACCATCTGAACCTCAACGTTGACAAAATTTCAGGTGTCGTTGAGTCGACTCAGATGTGGGGTGGATTCTTCACCTACAACCAGACCAAGAGAGACGCTGTTTTCGATGCCTACATGAACTTCGCGAACCACATGGACGAGGATCTTGCCAGCCAGAACATCGTTGCGCTGTACTACGACAAGACTGGCTACACCCTCCGCTCCATTCTCAGCAATGTTGACGCCAACCCCGAAGCCCCTGCCTTCAGCGAATACTTCGCTATTCCCAATATCTCTACCACTGCTTCCGTTGGCGCCGTTTCTGATCTGGTCCCCCAATTCACTGGCCCGACACCGCTTGGTCTCTAGTATGTGAAACAATCGCCCATTTTTTGGATACAACTAACCGAACTCCAGCGCCAACTGGTTCGTCGGTCAGACGGCTCACGATATCCGCATGCTCAAGTTTATCGACGATAAGCTGAAGGAGTACTCGCCCAAGATGAAGGCTGCCGCCCCCGATTCCGACTTTAATACCCTCATCCAGTTCCAGCCGGTCACGCAGTCCATTGTCCAACACAGCGCCCAGTCTGGTGGCAACGTTCTCGGCCTCGAAGATGTCGTCGCCGACGGCCCCACTCTCATGTGGCTCATCGCCTTGACTGTCGACACCGAGGCTAACCAGGAAATCCTCCTTCCGTACATCCTCAAGTTCCGCATGGAGATTGACAATTATGCCAAGGACCTCGGTCTCTACAAGGACTGGAAGTACACCAACTACGCCTGGGGTGACCAAGACCCCCTCGCCACCCACGGATACAAGAACTTCGATTTCATGAGCGAGGTTGCTGAGCAATACGACCCCGAGGGCGTGTTCCAGAATCTCCGCAGAACCGGCTTCAAGCTGGCATAATTCCTTCGCCATTCCCTTTTGGCGAGATGCTTTTGCAAAACAGAACGACGCACCTGAAACACGTGGACCACAGCAGTAATGTCTGAACCCAGCACTTGCAGCGCTTGCATTGATTCGCAACAACAGAGCAACAGAACTTCCCTAGTTTCTAATTCTTGTTAATATTCGACATTTGTATTAGTAATAGGTAAAGCCTGAACCCAAGCCCTTTGATTTTTATACACCTTATTCAAGGGCACGTTAGAAGAGATACCAGACTGCACATATGAATTCAATTCTTAATATTTTGTATCACACAACCTGTATTTAGAACACATCATTCACCGTTTTGCTTAAACGCCGGTTGATTCAATTGTACATTCTTTGATCTTTTAACGCCAGCTTATTTATGAGTTCTTATAAAACATGACATATTGAATCTCGATGGTCTCGCTTCGTCCTGTTTTGCGGCTGGAATGTTGATAACACGTCCATAGCCCATCTATGTCATGGAACATAAACGTTATTCATTATGCGATCTTGATGTGAGATGGACACTCCATAACCCATACGCTAATCTGCCAAGCAAATAGATGCATCTGGGAATACTTGGCTGTTAAGACTTCCAACTCTTATTGAGGATTGACAGCAGAGCTTTGCATGGAGTTGTTGAAGACATCTAAATATCAGTTCGCGATCGCATCGTTAATGTTGAGCGATCATAACGAGTTACAACACCATCCGACCGCATTACGCACGTCAGTCATCAACGGCACTGCACTCGGTTTAAGGCCTGCCATCTTGATTTTAGTCGATAGATAGATCATAACTTATATCGTCAGATGAGGAAAAAAACAATCATCGTCGTGGCGCCACTCCGGAGGTCCAAGGGCAATATCGCCGTCCGGCCGGAGGTGTCGCGACTCTAGGTGCCCACTTTACCCCGCATTCTCGGCCTCCGGGGCGGTCCGAATGAGCGGGAGCAGTGGGATAAATGTCACCGTACCTCGACTTCGGGACTCGCGTTTAAAGAATCGTGTCGATTGACGCGAGGACTCCACCGCATGGGTCATAGCTTGGTCGCGTTAAACTTCATTGAATTCAAGCTTAATCAGCTTTACGTCAAGAAGGCATGGACTTAAGCCACCGTAAGTGCCGGTCGCTTTTGACTTTCGTGGCGAGGGGTTGGTCTCCAACGACGGTGAATACATAATCAGATCATCAGAACTGCCGGCCAATATTGACTCTACTGACGCGCGAAATTTTTGTGAATTCTTATCTGCTCTACACACCATGGCTCCTACTTCGAAGATTCTCCTCAAAAATGGTCAGCTGCTTGTGCACGCAGATGATGGAAAAGTCACTCCTCAGCGGGCCGACCTACTGATCGAAGGAGATAAGATCGCCGAGATTGGTGAGAACATTCAAGCAAATGGTGATGTCAAGGTCATCGACTGCGAGGGGAAAGTCGTTTCTCCGGGCTTCATCAGCACTCATCACCACGTCTGGCAGACTCAACTTAAGGGACGCCATGTGAACCAAACACTGATCGAGTACCTTCCTCCTGGAAACTATGCAGGTGCATTTTATGAGCCTGAAGACGCCTTCTGGGGTGAACTTGCCGGTGCTCTCGAAGCCATCGACGGCGGCACCACCACAGTGGTGGATCACTCAAGTCTGAACATGGGCCCCGAATTTCGTAGGTTTTATCTCTACCGTTGACGCGAGGTACCGTCTGACTTTCACAGCTCCTACGATGATTCAAGCCCTGATTTCTTCTGGTCTTCGGACGGTCTACTGCTATGCCGTTCCTCGTACCGTCTCCAATTGGAGCCCGTTCACAGTACAGGACGATTACACCTCGCCGAGCGTGCTTCAAGATTGGAAAGCTTTGGCATCAAAAGGGCCATACGGCGACGAAAGAGTCCAGATTGGTTTCGTCGTCGACAATGTTTATCAGCCAGGAGACGCAATGAAGAAGCTTTATTCGGAGCTTAGGGCGGCAAAGGCGAAGGTCATCACATCCCACGCGGCCGCCGGTCTCGCCTTCGGGAATGGGCCATCCGTGGCGCAGCTCCTCAACAACCATGGTCTCCTCGGCCCCGACGTTCTCCTCTCGCACGCCAACTTCCCCAAGGACGGTGATGCGGAGCTGATTACCAAGAACGATGTCTGGATCTCGGCAACTCCCAACACGGAGCTCCAGATGGGATGGCCACCGCTCGCTCTCCGTGCTGAGTTCGAAGCAAATTCTAGCTTGGGAGTCGACTGCCACACTTGGGGAAGCAGCTACATGCCCAGTCAGATGCGTTTGGGACTGCAATACGCACGCACCGAGCGCCAAGAAGAACTTCGTCGGCAGGGCAAATGGAGTCGCCACGTTGGCCCTACTGCTGAGCAGATATTCAACGTGGGAACGATCGGAGGCGCTCGTGCCATTCGCATGGCTGGAGAGGTTGGACAGATCAAAGTCGGTGCCAAAGCAGACCTTGTGGTCTTCGATACCTCCAGCACATCCATGTTCCCGGCTGCCGAAGTGGATCCCGTTGCTGCGATTGTCTTGCACTCTAGCGAAAGAGACGTCGAGACGGTGATTGTGGGCGGAGTAGTGAGGAAGAAAGCCGGCAAATTGTTGCCTATTTCGGTTGTGAAAGGGATCGATGGAGCGAAGGAGATGGGACTTGGGGGCAAGCAACTCACGTGGAAGGACATTGCACTGCAACTGTCGGAGAGCCGGAAGAGACTGGACAAGAAAGCTCAAGGCGTTGATATGAGGGCCGCTGAGGAGACTATTATGAGCAACTATTTCATGAATCGGAAGAATATGGCTGAGAAGGATTGAACACCAATGATGCCGAGCAAGTAATCTAGTATTCGTGTGAATAGATACTCATTCGTCTGTTTCTGAACTTGTGGATCTCAATCGGCTCGTCTGATATTTCTTACGGCAAGTCCAACCCTGAAGCCCCTTCCGTTCTTGGCCTGAAGTTAGAAAAATCCATCGCTTTGTTTTCTACGACCTCACTTCTTGACCTTTCGCTTTATTTACGTTACGCTTCGAGTTAAATCTTGATCAATTGAGGCAGGTTTTATTGTACAAAAGCAAATTTCAGACCACCCGCGCCTCGAAAGAAAAGATTTTCGACTAGCCTTCAACCTCACCAGAATACCAAGAGATCATTTGCCTATCAAGAACTTATTTCGTTCACGTTTCTCATTTATCAACTACATCAAACCCGAAAATTACTCGCTATTGAAGAAGTCTTCCACCACGACCCAAAGGTCCAGAGCACAATGTCAGCCACCCCAGGTTTTGCCTTCTCAGTCAGCTCAGCTTCTGCCGATGGTGAAAATCCGTCAATTCGTCCCTTCAGCAGCAGGGTACCCAAACCCAAGCAAAAGAACACAAAGCCACCGCCAGCTCCTGTCATTTGGATCAACGGCTTCCCAGGCACCGGAAAGCTCGAAATCGCCATCGAACTGCGCCATCTCATTGGAACAGACCGCGCCATCTTCATTCAAAACCATCGACGGATCGACAACGTAGCCCTTCCCCGGGGCCATTCACAAGCTTGGAAGGAAGGCGCCATAGACCGAAAAAGGGTATTGCGCTCCTGCGTTCTTGCCCCACACATGCGACACAAGACAATCATTTTCACCGACTTCCAGACCGACTCGCTCGAGCGTACGGACAACCCCGTGGACTACCTCGAGGCCGCGTACAAGGCTTACCGGCCGTTCTTGCCTGTCACGGTCATGTGCAGCGAGGCTGAGAACATCCGCCGGATCACCGACCCAGTTCGGTGTTGGCCAGAGTCAAGCGTGCAGAGGAAGGTGCTGAAGAATGCATTCGTTCTGCGATGCTACCGCACGTTGAAGCTATTTGACTTTGACGAGGTTGACTACTTTCATGAGATGAAGCGGGACGGGTTTGTGATTGATGCTACCGAGCTGGATGCTGTGGTCGTTGCTGAGATGATTCAGCGAGAGGTGAAGCGGTCGCGGAAAGGGAAGGAGGCATTGCAAGAAGTTGGATACCAGTGGTAAACCGTGAAGCATGGAAGGATCAGGACGGTTGGAGCCGTGAGACGGAATTGGAAATGGTTGAGATCCAAGTAGCTTCCATGAGATTTCAGAATCATACAAGTAATCGATATCGATGATGCCGTGCGAGCGAGAGGGTGTATGACACAGTGTGAGGATGTGTGTTCACCAGCTCAGTCTTCTCGGGGTTCGTTCATGGGACCTTTTGCTCTTGACTAAGTCCTGTAAATTGGAAGCCACACGAAAGGTCTAGTCCCCCTGGTGTTTCGGTTCTGGATTTGCTATCTGGGCAATATGGAAAATCTATCCAGGCAGCAACTACATTTTGAACTAGTCACAATGAGCCTTAATGGCCTGATCACACAACTAATTACGACTTCAATCACGCAAGAATAACGTTGAAAGCACACTGATAATAGCCTCAATTACAAACGCCTAAAGAAGGTCTTGACTATAGGACACCTAGTGAGGGCTGCGATAGCTTCATCCACACGCAGCGTTGTGGTTCAGATCGGGCTAGAACGATCCATCCGGTTAGTTAGAAATGTAAATACTGCCCGGATGGGATTGGAACCCTTAATCATTGCTTCAAAGAAGCAGCCAGAATATCCTATTCCCCCAGACTGTTCTTTCGATCCAAGTCATCTAAGATCACCCAGAAACACAAAATCTTGAAAGCTCAGCTTGATCAATATTGCAAAACAATGACTAACTAGTAGGGTACTTTGTACACATGAATCGCTCTAAACCCAGACCGACCCTCCTTTCAGGAAGCCCAGTCTGTTGATGCACCTTGGTATAAATGCCCCGTCCAAACCCCAAACCCAAAAGCCATACAACCACATCTTAGATGAGCAGTCCGCCAACGACACCAGCAACAGCCATACCAAAGCTGAGCAGTCCCCACCTAACATCCCCGCGCGCCTCAACACCCGCACTCGGGCTCGAGGTCCTCGAAGCCGCCGCCGACCCGCTCGCCGCAGTGCCCGACGCCGCCGACGTCCCGCTCGCGCTCGCACTGGCACCCGAACCCCCAGAGCCGCTCGGGCTGCCCGTCGCCGTGGGCCCCAAGCTGCCGCCCCCAGTCGACGCCGGCGCCACGTTCTTCGCCGCCTTGGCCGCGGCCTCCTTGTACGCGTCCACGGTCTTGCCGCCGCTGCTCGGGGCGTTGATGACGCCGACCATGCCGCCCTGGCAGTGCTGCGCGGTGGCGCAGTAGAACCACTTCGGGGACGCGTCCTCGACCTTGACGGAGAAGACGTCGGCGCCCTCGCCCGAGGAGACGGGGACGGGGCCCGAGAAGAAGCCGGTCGCGGTGCCGTTGGAGAGCGGCTCGCAGGGCTTGTCGAAGGAGGACTGCGCGACGGAGTGCGCCTTGGGGTAGAAGTGGAACTCGACGGTGTCGCCGACGGCGGCTTTGACGTCGTTGGGGGAGAAGGTGAGGCCGCTTTCGCCGACTTTGACGACGTGCACGGTGCCGGAGGCGGAGGAGGAGGAGGAGGCGGCGGCGGCGGAGGCGGTTGTGGTCATGGACATGGACATGTCCATGCTCATGGAGGAGGAGGAGTCATCGGTGGCGTCGTCGGTGCCGTAGCCGTACTGGGCCATTGCGACGGCGGGCAGGAGGGCGAGAAGGGTTTGTGCGTGCATTTTGAGAGGTGTGTAAGAGATCAACTCTGGATTATGTTGGTGTTTGGGTATTGGAGGTGAGAGAAAGGAGAAGATGTTTGTGCTGATGATGGGATGTCGAGTCCGAGTTTGACAGGAAGATGACAGTCCTCTTATACAACTCATCGGGCATGAACAAGAGACGAGACAGGTCTCGTGGCGGTCTCCCTGTAACGTCTAACGCTACCCCGAAAGCCACAAACCCCAGGCAACATCGTTTCCTCGAGAAGCCCAAATTCAGGTGTAGCTCTGCCGCAACCGAATAAGACAGCCCCCATCTCGGCACGAGAATGCCGCCAGTCGCGTGGCGGCCTCACGACAGCGCCATCCGGAGAAGACGGAAAGGGAGGTCTCGGTCTCCTCAGCCGACTCCTGTCCTACCCTCAGCGAACTAGCGCGGCAATGATCAGCTAGCCCCGAAAAAGGAAACACAATCTCCAACAGCAGCAAAAGAAAACAGAGGTTGACTTCGCCCCGCGGGAAGGACTGTTTCCATAGAGTGAGTGGTCCCGGGGGATCTGACATCCGAGGTTTACGTAGTAGCAACCCACTCTAAGCCATGCCGCCAACGACCTGCAGGCCAAGCTTTTTTGGTTTCTTCGGACGGATGCCAAATTGGGGGGTCAAAGACACACATACACATACTACCTGAGCGTTGGGACGAAGCTCAATGCGGTGCCACACCATGTTTGGCTACCTACCTTACCCCATGCTGACATGGGTCCAAGCTGTGGGAGCTACACACCACATTCCCGTTACCAAGGCGAGGGAGACATCCTCAGCCATGGCGTTTGGGACCAGGTCGACGACATCCACGCGATGCACTGGACTGGACTGGAGTCGTGTCTCGCTGGTGAGGGCGCGACGGCCAAACACAGCCGCGGCCATGGTGCCGTCGTCCCGCGCCAATGTTCGGATCATGTTTCGAAAATCAATCCCGGCTAAGCGCCAGGGGGAGTCACGAAGGGGGAGCCAATTGGTCTCCGTGTAAACATGGAGCTGAATGGGTATGTACTCTGACTATGTGCGTTGAATGGTATTGCGGCCAAATCCCCCCCATAAGCAGCCACAACAATCCCTCCGTAATCACTCAACTTCATCACTCTCCATGGCCACAAATCATCTCCTCCAATCTCATCAGAAACGATGACAAAAACTCGTTCATCCCAAGGCAAAACAGGGGAGAAAGCACGCTACCGTTTGGGCAAGTTTCCTCAGCGTGCCGAGTGTTCCTGGGAAGAGAGGGCACCGTGTGTGGAGAGGGAATGCCGGGGAACCGCTGGACGCCACTAAACTTTAAAACGTCTCGAGATGCAGGTTTTGGGGCCTAGCCAGGGGTGGTTGGCGGCTAAGTACCTAAGGTAGGGGATGGTCGCGACCCCTCTGCGCCTCAGAGTCAGCTTCTACAGAATTATCATCACTGTTGCCCATCTTGAATGGTGCCAACATCCCCAATAATACTCCACGCGCCCCAGTCTCAGTTGGGGAGGTCAAAAGAAGGTCGTTTCCAACATGTAAAAATAAGGTTGCCCCCATCACCATTCCAGGAAAAAAAGGCCATTCAAGCCCCAGCTCGGTTAACCCTGTCTCCGCAGCTGTTGCAACTTGCACCACAGCCCCTCTTCGCGTAGGACCCGAGCCGGCATCCGGGACAACTCACCAAGATGAGTTGCCCAACTGGTGAAGCTGGTGACCTTGGCGGTCGTGGGGTCGGCTGAAACAATCTGCCCGGAGCCGACTTGCGGACGGGAGGGACGGACAATCGCCACTGCGTCCAGTCGCGGCTCCCGGCAGCGGACTCACGGATGCTTTTTCTGGTCGGTGGATTTGTGCAAAATTCCGCTGGTATTGGTAATGGTTTGCTATGCTCTCAGATCCAATCTGACAAACAATGACTGATGGTCCAACGCCAATGTATCCTGACTCGCAGCCGATTACCCGAGATCCAAATCCCCCTTAGAAACAGAACCGCAATTGCTTTCGTGATAGACGTGACGTGACGTGACGGCCATAAACATTTTTCACACACCGTAGATAACAACAGAACGCATGGACCACGCGACGTGTCCCATCAGATGAACGCTCCTCACTCCTCATCGCTCGAGCTCGAGGACGCGGATGCATTTCCTTCGCCGCCTGTCTTCTTGTCCTTCTTGCTCTTCTTTCCCTTCTTCTCCTTCTTCGTCTTGCTTTCGCTCTGCTCTGGCTCGGCAACATCGATCAGGGTCGACGCCTGGCTGGGCTCAACCTCTCCACCGGAAGACAAGGCCTTCGTCATGTCGACCAGCAGCTTCTTCAGCTCCTCGACCTCGCCGCGCAGCTTCTGCACCTCGGTAATGGTCGGATCAGCCTCAAGGTTCGTCTTGGCGCTGATGCACAGCTTGTTCCAGCCGTCGGCCTCAAAGTCGACCTGGTCCATCATCTGCTCCCACTCCTCGATCGTGTCGTCGTCCTCCTCGCCGCGGGCCCGGTTGCTGCGGATCTCGCCCGCCATCTTCGTCTCGTGCCACGCGGCGATGACCAGCACGGGAGAGTAGATGATGCCCATGATGACGTCGCTCATGCGCTCAAATTTGGACTTCTCCATCCACCAGAAGAGGCAGATGACCAGCATCTCGAGCAAGTTGAAGGGCGGGATGTACACATTCTCGTCGGGGGCGCGGACGAACTGCATCGTCTTCTGGGCGAAGAGCGCGAGGTACTCGTCGTTGGCGTTGCCGTAGATGTCCTCGTATGCCGAGTTGTACAAAGCGATGAGGATATTCAGCAAGACGACCTGGGCTGGGTTAGCATGCGGGCAGAAAAACACCCGGAAATGCACTCACCATGATGATAAAGGTAAAGCAGTAGTACAGAATGATTCCGAACGGCGGAGAGAACTTGTCGAATCCGTCAAAATCGGGGCTCTGCATCACAGCATTTGCCATGGCCTGCAGGATGAAGAGGATATCGTCCGCGACCCAGTCGTCAGCAAAGTCCAAGCCGATAAAGGCCTGGAGGAAACCGATAACCAGCACGATCAGCAGGGCAAAGAAGATAATCGACTCCTTCATCATGACCTTGAGTACCACGAGCATGGCGCCGAAGAAGCGAAAGCTGTCGAGGTACAGCAGCAGCCGCGACCAGATCATGGGTGCACTAAACGCCAAGAAGTTGTAGCTCATCTTGCTGTAGAATTCGCGCGTGTCATCGCCCTGTTGATGGGTGAGGCCAATGATGCGGAGAATGAAGGACAGGGTGATGAAGCTGTAGAGGACGCTGTTGAAGGCGTTCCAGAAGCCCAGGATGTGGTAGCCAGCCTTCCAGAACTTGGTGACTTCTTCGCAGATGAAGCCGAGGGTGAAGATGTACAGCAAGACCTCGGCCGTGTCAAAGACACCGGTCGGGTTGACGGAATTGATGACGGCGGTGTAGAGACCGATGTACACGAAGGAGATGATGACTTGGGTGGCGTTCTGGTACATGGGCGCGCGAATGCGGTCGGGATCCATGTGGACGAAGAAGCTCGTGTTGTCCTTGTCCTTGTAGTCGATGAATACGGCCGGATCGTCTTCATCCTGGACGAGCCAGCCTTTCCAGAGGTAGGAGATGCACTTTTGGTATCCCGACGAGCCAATTACCCTCACGGCATGAAGGTCGACGGCCTTCTCGACGACGTTGGCGGGCGGGGTGGCTTCACCGTCGACGATGATGGAGTATCGGCGGAGCAGGACGGAGTGCATGAGGTACTCGAAGTCGTCTTCGGTTTCGATGCTGCCATGGCGTGATTAGTATACTGCCGTCGATCGTAAGAGATGATAGACTTACATCTGCTTGGCCACCACTTCGCAGGCAACGGCTCGAACCCTGTGCATGTCGGCGTCCCAGAGCTCGACGAGGGCCTGGTGCTTGAACCATCTCTTGCAGACCACCAGGCAGAACACGACGCAGGAGCGGTAGTGGGAGCCGCCAGCCTCCTTCGCAGCCTTGATGACCTTGGTAGTGATGATCTTGCTGTGTGCCTTTGTGATTTCCTCCTCGTCGAGTTCGCATGGAACGGCGAGCTCAATCAGATGGCGCAGCTTGAGGGCGACCTTTGTGACTTCGGCGGCGGGAATCGCGGACTGGATGTTCTCGTTTCGGTATTGCGGAAGGACTGGGTAATGTCTCTCGTTAGTATTCCGCAATTTCTGGAGGGAATTGAGTGACAGGAGGGCTGTCATCCGAGATGGGAGAGCATGGGACGACGGAGAAGGGATGAACACGTACGGCGTCTGCGGTCGTCGCGAATCCAGTCGGCGTGGAAGTCGTGGTGGTGTCTGGGATGCTTGTCCCAGCCCAACAGGCGGGAAAACCAGCTGGACCGAGCCATGATGATTGCTCCGAGTGGTTATCTCTTCGGGTGTCGTCGTTCGATCGTATCGTCCGCAATTGCCGTCGTCGAGTCTGTCGGGGCCGATGATCGCGAGAAGCCACAATGAGATGCTCAATTGACGGCGTCAGACGTCGAAACACCAAGGTCAGACCTGGGGATAAAAGTCTGGACGAAGAGAGCAGCGCACCGGGAGAAGTTGGCGTCGTGCGCGTCGTGGTGGCTGTCGCATCGTTTTTCCTTGTTTTGCCGCGGGCGCTCAGGAGGCCGGAGCTTAAGCTGCTTGCTGCGCTGAAGGTGACGTCGACCTACAGCGGGGGCATTGAAGCGCACGACCGGGGATACGTACCTCTCTATCAGGACGACACCTCTTTTTGCTGGGAACGATGATAATCAGCGACAAGCACCCGCCCTTGGCGCTAACATTCTTTCGGGAGTACCCCACAACGCCTCGGCCAAAAACTTGGCTGCCACGCTTCTGGCGCCGTTCCTCACACCATCACGTCCAAGACAGACGTCGCCGGCGAGATGCTGTTGGTTGGGAAGGTTACACACAAACTCAGAGTTCCAGCCATTGACTCCATTCCACGTTCTTGGCACTTTCGGGTTGAATCTCGTGGTTGGTTTGTTCCGCAAGCTCACCACCAGACGTTCCCAAACTCGTGATTGCCCCCCATCTTTCGATGATCCTGGACGTCTTCTGTATCCAAAGATGTCTATTATTCCCGGCCGTTGATCGAAACACGCTGCCCTCTATCTATCTTTAGCGCCCAGTAACCAACCCACTCATCCCACACAGCCATGCCCTCTCACTTCCTCAACGTCTCCTTGTAAACACTCAACGTCATGTTCGCAACGTGCTGTATCGTCTCCGGCGCAGTCGGCAGGTGATGACCCCCCGGAAACCTCAAAATCCTCCGCGTGCTCTTCTCCGAACACTGCCCGTACAGCTGCTCGCTCGCCGGCTCGTACGGGTCCTCCAGCCCGACCACATGCACCGTCGGCGCCGTGATCTTCTCCTCGTGCGGCACAAACGGCGGGAACGTGCCGCAGATGAATAGCGCAAACGGCTTCGCGTCCGGCCCCAAGAAATCGTCGCCCCCGCGCTGGTGCTCGAGCATCAGGCTCGAGATGGCGCGGCAGCCCTGCGAGAACCCGACGAACCCCACAAACGGGCCATTCTCCTTGATGTACGTCTTGAGGAACGACACGGCGGCGTCCTTCTGGGCCTGGAACTCGTCCGCGGGCGTCGCGGGGTCGTCGCTGACCCAGCGCCGGTAGGGCCCGCAGCCCTCGAAGACGGGGAGCACGCCGGGCCCGGGCGCCGAGTCCATGGGCGCGTCGATGTACACGAAGTCGAAGCGGGCATCGAGGATGCGCTGCAGCCTGATGAGCTGGATCTGGAAGATCTGGGCGGAGGTGCCCCCGCCGTGGAGGCACAGGAGTCTCGGCTTTTGAGACATTTCCGGGTGATTTGTGATCGGCGAGGATCCTCAAGTTGCAATCGATCTGGGTCGTCCTTGGCGATGAAGCGAGTGAGTGACACGTGAATTTGGCGTCGAGGGAGTGACAGATGGATGTGTGAGGTGAGATCTGATCGTGAAGGTTTGCGATACGTGTGCAACTCAATATCGGAGTGAGATTTGAAAAAGTGGGGGCCTTCGGTATGCCTCACCGTTGTTAAACCTCCGATGCCTGCTCCCGTTACATAAGCCACGTCAGCGATGAGATGAGACTGACTCGTTGTAGTCAACAACACGTGAGAATAATGTGGAAGGTGAGTGGTTGCGAAGCGGTGAAGAAGGCATTGACGATGAGGAGCATTCCCGATTTTCAATGAGCGGGGCATTCACTTGTGAAACAAAGACTTACGATTCACTTCATATCCATCAACTAGAATGAGGTAAAATGAGAGGAAGCAGGATGGTTTCAATATTTGACATCAACTCATCACCCTAAATGACTATATCGCATTCGCAATACGGTGCAGACTCATCTCATCTCCCGTCCGGACCCGAGAAAACTTCACACAAATATTCCGCGCATCACTCTCCATCTCCTTCACCGTCATCAACCGCCCCTCAGAAGGAACACCTTCCCCAGACCCTGCAAACTGGCTCCTATAGAATATCAGAGGTAGAATACTGCTTTTCCAAACAGCTTCCTTACCTCTCAACCGCCAACTCCTCGCAATCATCACACCCAGCAACACCGCCTCCAGCCCAAGCAGCACAGCCGGAAAGGCGAGCCACCCCTTGTCGATAACAACAAACACAACATACTGAAGCGCCTGGCCCTCAACCCCAGACATCGAGCCCTCCTGCCTCCCCAACCCGCGCCGGAGCTGATTCGTCACCGCAGTGGCAATATCCGCGAAATGCCCAGAAACAAGCTCAACCGTCGCGTTGCCCCGATACCATAGCTCAGAGAGCCAGAAGTTGTTCTTGCACCAGAGGTTCCCGTCCTGGAACGCGCTAAAGGTGCAGGTCTCGTTGAACGCCTCGTTCAGAAACGATGACAGCCCGTCCGCGAAGGCCGGGGCGACGCTGTATATGCACTCCCCGGCGTCGGGCGCCCAGAATGTGGTGATGTTGAGGCTGCCGGCCTCGGCTTCGGCCGTGTAGTTTCGTCCGTTGATTACGCAGGGCGTGCAGGAGGCGAGATAGCTGCCGTTCTTGACCCATTGGTGCTCGATGCCGTCGTACATCGGGTCGTGGTACACGGGAACCTCGGAAACGAGCTTCTCTCTGAGCTGGGTTTTCTGGACCACCCCCGAGTAACTCCGCAGGCAGAGGTACAAAGAGCAGGAGAGTGCCATACGGGTATGGACGAACGGGGCGCCGTACCTATCTGCGATTGGACTCTGGGTGGTGAGGACGGTGATGTTGGACAACCCCTGCTGCGCCAGAGATATAGCCCGCTCGGACATGACGCTGTTAGCCCAAGATAAATCTCCCGAGCCAAACGCCATACTCGTTGTCGTTCGGCCCGTGGAGAAGTTCATCCCGCTCGGCAACGCTATCGAGCTGTTGTTCTCGGCGACGCTGATGAGGGGTGTGACATCCGTACAGATAGAACAAAGACCAGTAGACGCATGTGTAATCTCACCGAGCTCAAGCACCGGCGCACCAGACTCAAGCCCCATGAAAGTACAATTCCCAGTCGGACAGATAGGCGCAACAGCAGATTCCACACCGCGGGGACTCTGTATAGCCGTCTGCAGCGCAATCCTCATCCCAGGCCGCATAATTTTCTCAGTCGCCTTCTTGCCATCTTCCTCATCGCGGTAAATCGCCTCAAAGAAGTATGAAGTAAGATCAACACTCCGCGCCGTCGGAATACTCGCAACCTGCCCAGGGTCAACCACAGCCCTCTCAACCGTCCCGATAGCCTGCTGCACACACGGTCCAACTGCAAACGACGCCACAACCACAAAGACGGCCATCACCGTCACCGGGCTCTTCCATTTAACCACTCCGCCCAGCCTCAGCGCGCCAAGCAAGTCCCTGCTCCCGCTGTCGAAGTGCTGCAGATCAATCATCCGCCGCCCGCCCTGCGTGTCGGCCCAGAACCACGTCCATCGCGCCTGGCAGATCACCTCCGCGGCGACGGCGGCGACGCACGCGCGGAAGAGCGTCGAGAGGACGTTAGCAAGGGCGTTGAGGGTGACGGGCAGCGTCCAGTCGCGCTGGGGCTTGCCGTCCTGCGAGAGGGTGGTGGCGAAGATGGCGGCGAGGAGGCAGGCGGCTGTGAGGAGGAGGGCGATGTCTGGGGCCCATGGTTTGAAGACTGGCTGTGTGGTTTTGGCCGGGCTGTGTGGGGGCTTGGTATCGTTGCGGATTGAGAAGTCTTGGAACAAGGTCGACACACGCGGGGTTTTGCTTTTGGGGTCGTCGTTGGTGACGCAGACGGGATGGGCTTTCTTGAATGTGAGGTCTTGTTCGCTTTCTGTTTGCACTTCACCAGCGCTCATCGAGAAGTTCCTGACGAGTGGTTCGTCGAGACTTTGGCTTGCCTTGTGGCGAGGTGGACGTGATTCATGGTCCAGCGACGGGGGACCTGAAAGGCCTCCAAAGCCAGACTTTCCACGGTACTTGTCAAACATCTCGTGATATTTCTCTCGAAGCCATGTCAAGATCGAGTGTTGCAAAGCTTGAATCTCCTGGGGAGTTCGTGATTTTAGAAGATTCGGAATGGGTTCTTCAATGTGACGGCAAACGGGAGAGCAAACTTGCTGTGCCGCAACCCCTGACTGGAGATTCCTATTTTCAACTAGCAATCATTCTGCCTGCAAGCCAACACCTTGTCGACAAGGGTAGTCGAACCAAGTCGCCAATTCGTAGTGCTTATTCTGGGCTCTTGGCATGACAAGCATCGGCCGCCAGGAACTTGGACTTGAGATTGTCAGATTGACATGGCTCTTCTTCGCTTGGGAGGTGATCATTCATGAAAATACTACAGCGACATGTTGTTCCGTCACTATGGCTTTTCACTCTCACTCGCATTGAGATTCAACTGCTGGCGCGAGGTAATCTCATTGTAGGGCGTTTTTGAATGGCTGTTACTCACCCATTCAATCAAAGTTTGTTGAAGGACAGATACCAAGGGTTGGATGGCCATGTTAGTGTTTGGCAAATTAAAATGTTGTAATAGGCCGGGCACCACAAACAAGACCCAAGATTTATGCTGAGTTACTTTCATTGAATTCGGCTGTTTCAGCTTATTCTTGCCACCAGCCAAACCCTTAACAAAATGAAAGCCCTCCCAACTATTCTTGCCGTACATAGTCCAGGTGAAGCGCGAACTCAATGGCGGTCCGGGATGCTGGATACCATCCTCGCGTTATCACTTCTCTTCGCTTCTTGAAGTTCTGGATTCAAGTGGAATTCCTTTTCCGATAGTTGCCCAGGTAATTATCGGCTACAGGGGCCCCTTCGTCTTCAAAATCATGCCAAAATCATTCCCTTCAACCCAAACATCACTCACGCCGCAACATTAGACGTAATCGGAGGACACTCAAGGAAACTGTCACAGTCCGAAGACTCATATGCCGTAGATCGCCGGTCAAATCATTCGCAGGAGGCAATCCCGTTGAAGCTATTCAGAAGCCTGCCGACATCGGCCATTGCCCCCACATCAGGCCCGGAAGTTCCCCGCCGACGCTGCGACAGTGTTCGGCACTGTGGACTGATTGTGGACTACGGAGGTAAGATCTTGCATATTGCCCCCCCCCCCCTGAATAGCTTATTTCCTACCTTATTTTCGTCCCCGTCGATCGGTTGGCATCCACATCATGCAGCAGCATGCAGTAGCATCACATATAATTCGGATACAAGGAAGGCTAATCGCTAGACACATCACTTCTTATGCATCAAGACCGGAATTTCGGTGACATCATGCCTACATGCAGTCACAACCAGCACAAACCAAGATCCGTAACGCCCAGGCAGAATGACCAGCTGCTGGCAAATTAAACACTATAACTAAGGATCATTTCTACATCCACTACAAAACAGAAAGAAGAAAAATACAGCCCGCAATATTTTAGGGCCATCCAGCAGCCCAGAAGAAAAGAGGAGACCGGTGTGTTGGAGGGCATTTAGTCGGCATCCGCGCGCGACAACACCCAGGCGTCGATGGTAACGAACCCCTGGTCCCTCTCGACATTGGTGACTCCGACAATCATCAGTTGATTGACCCAGTAGTACGCATCTACACCGGTCTCAAGCGTCAGGTACAAGATGCCTTTGCCGTTCGGCGCAGGTCCCTCAGCGCGAACGAAAATGTTAGCGCCGTCGTTGGTTTGGAATTGAAACAGTGTGATAGCTTCGAATTGGCCCCGGGCGTCGAGAAGGCCCCAGTCGGCACCGACGGGAAGTACGACACCTGTTGATGACCTTATTAGGCGATTCTAACCCGAATAGGTGGTGAAATACTTACCAGTGAGCTTCGGCCCTTCAAAGCTTCCTCCAGTAATCGGATCAGAGAATCTGTTGCCTCGTGGGCCCACACCAAAGTTGACGGATTGGCCCAGGGTCATCTTCAGCTGGAAAAGGAGCTCGGCATTTGGAACCAGTGGGCCGGCATCTTTGTGGGTGGGAACCGCATTGGCGACGGCCGCAAACGAGGACAACAAGCCGGCGGTGGCGAGGTTGAAGATATTGGAGGGCAGCATTATGATTAGTGTGATTAATATGATCTGGCTGGAATGAATGAAGACGCTGTCCAAGTATGTGAATGAATTATGGTACCAGATGGTCAGAGCTTTGAAGGATTGAAGCTGGCTTCATGGTCCTTTATGTGTACAGTCCACCCGAATGTTTAGATTTCGGATGGCATGCGTTCCGCGATGGTGTCGCTGCGTGCCTTTTCTTGGCAGACCCAAAATCGCGGTAGCAAAACGTTCCCTTTCCGTTGGAATTTCACTCATAGGCTGGATTGAAAAGGTTTTTGATCGCCGGCGGTGGTAAAGCAAAACTTAGCAGTCGGCAAGCCATTGCGCAGGGAATGTGCTTCTTGTCATTGCAAGTCAACCGGCGGGCCGCACGTTAAACGTCAAAAGCCCAAATGATGGGATGAACGGTGCCAGTACCGCATAGAGAACTTCTAGAAGCGCCAAGCCGGCTCCCGCTTAAGGCTTATTTAGACTTCCGGCCAGAATGCGGTCACGCCATTGGTCGTCTGCGTGGTTGAGGTCATGGATGACGGCGCTTAGAGCCACATGCTGTAGGTTTGACTTGCAGCCGTGGGTTCGGGCCGGAGAAGGGGCTGGCCGACACGTGCGCAGATGGGCAATGGGAATGTTGTGAGCCTGGTGACGAGCATTGGCCGTTGGCTCGGGCATCATGGCGCCCACTTGAATTTTGTTCCCCTCTTTGCATGTAAATGATCAAAATTTCCCGGCGATTTCACTTGAGCATCAATGACATCAGCTGGGTAAACAAGCTTTGCAAACGGCCATGTCTGAAAAGCAGGAACGTGTGTTGTGCAGTCTTCTGAATGTCGAGACAAATTGAAACCACAAGGTCGATGGTTGTTGAAATCAGACACTGACTTCAATTCTTGACCCGTCGCAGCCCTTCCCACTTATGCTCCAACATACTGTAACGAATCACATCGTACCACTTGCGGTCGAACCAAATCGCCTCTCGATCCCGCTCCTCCTCGACAAACCCCATCTTCAGGTACAGACTCTGCGCCCGCTCGTTGAATAACGAAGTCGCGATACGAACACTGTGAAATGCCCCGAACCGAAAGGCCCAGTCCAGAGCCCAGTTGATCGTCTCCCTGCCGTAGCCCTGATTCTGGTACTCAGCAGCAAGACTAATCCCGATTGTTGCCGACCGGTGATGGGCCTGGTCCCATTGAGGAGCGGCTTCCCAGCCAACAACCAGGACCCCAGTTGGAATCGGCTGATCTCCATTCTTCTTGCCGCTGTCGTCTTTCCCATCAGTTGGGGAGGTAGAGCGTGACACTGAGGACAGCCTTGGTTAGGCCCTCCGCAAAACCCCCCCTGCGTGCTTCTGAGTCTGAGGTCTGAGCATCTATGGCTGCGCTAGGCCTGAGAGGACTGCCTCAGCGCTTACTTGATGTTGCCGCAATATCCTGAATTGCGACATTGGAGTCTGTGGACTGCACCGTGAACAAAAGTTCCAAATGCAATAAATCAACATTTTGAGCTGTATATTTTCATCATGAGCGAACTGCATCTGACTACGTAGCTAATTCATAACAACTAGGTGTTACCAGCTTCCTATTCGTAGAAATATCATACAAGCACCCTGGAAAGACCACGCACGAAACATCTCCAGCCTTGCACTTCGTGAACTTCGCAATCTTAGGCTAAATTGTGTTTCGAATTCGGAGATAAGTGGCATCGATAGGGGTAAAAATGCAGATGCATGCGTATGAGATTGAATTGATAGAGGGACAATAACCTTGGCGGGTGTGGAATTTTAGGGCAGAGTGGTGTTTAACACTGCTTCCCCAAAAATCCAAGAACATATGTAAAAACTAAGAAAAGAAGAAATTGCCGCTTATTTGTAACGAAAGCTTTGTAATCTGCAACAATTCGTCATGTTGAACACTTGATTTGTAATATACTATTTGTGCAACGGCGGAGGGCTGCGTATCCCACCGGCTGCTCAATTCCACGGAGTTGGTGAAAATGGGTACGAAGTCGGCGAGATGGAGTAGTGTGACGCAATCAATGGAATACTCTACGAATGAACTTCAGTAACCCAGATAGCGTGGATACTGAAGTCAGTGTCTCATGCGATAATTACCGAAGCGATTTGCCGTACTGCTGATAACCCCTCCTTGCTCGAGCCCTTTCCCATCGCGCACCTCTCCCCATCTCCTGCCTCCTGTGACCTTCTCGCGTTTCCTCGACCAATCGCTGAAGAATATTCGAGGGCCCAGACTTGCACGGACAACCTCGCTCCTTCCGTTCGCGCCTTCTCACCTGCAACTCGCTCTGGATTGAAATAGTCAACCACCTCAGTCTCCGTCTATTCTCTTCCTACATCCGACAACACGAAGTCCTCAGTTCTCGGGAAATCATCGCGATTCCACGCATCAAGTTTTCGCCATGTCTCAGCCGACCCCGCCATCGACGTCAACGTCTGTTCCAGACGGAAAGCACGGGTCACATCCCGTGGGTGACGAGGCGACGATCTCACCAGGCGACCCAACAATCGGATACAAGTTCAACCACATGATGCTTCGCATCAGAGATCCTGCCCGTTCTTTGCACTTCTACATCGACTTGATGGGCATGCGAACCGTGTTCACCAAGAATGCGGGCCCATTTACCATGTACTACCTCGGGTACCCGCAAACAACCGATCACCGCACCGACCTTGCCAAGTTCCGCGAGGACACGGTATCCAAGCTTCCACACACCCTGGGACTATTCGAGCTGTTCCATATCCATGGCTCGGAGAACGAGCCTGAGGGGTACTACAGCACCGGGAACCAGCCACCGAACCTGGGCCTTGGCCATTTGGGATATTCCGTGCCAGATGTCCCACTTGCACTTGAGCGCCTGAAGGCTCATGGCGTGGAAGTCATCAAGGACTTGGGCAGCGCAACTCGAGAAGATGTCCCGTTGAGTTCATGGGAAGCTGGACGTGGCATCGGGCTGGGAGATCTCACTTCGGCCTACAAGAACGTCTTCGAGCAGATTGCGTTTGTCAAGGACCCGGTAAGCCCCCATTGTTCGCATTTTGAGAATACAAGTTCGCCATATACAAAGCACATTAGATACAGCTGCTGACGATCAACTGTACTGCTAGGATGGATATATCGTGGAGCTTGTCCCTCCAAATCTTCAAGGGCTATGAATCTGCCCCAGGTTAACAGCCTTCAAGGTTGATATCTCTTCGCAGGGGCTTATTTAACGCGACCAGTCCAAGATGTCGTCATGTTTGAGTAGTAAAACTACATACCCGAACCAACATAATTAGCTCCGGGCAAAGATTGAACCAAATCCCTTCCTTTGGCAGGCAAGTTACGCCAAGAAGGCAAGGCAGCAAGGCTATAGATTGATAACATAAATGAACTTTACACTCTGCCTCGCCTCTTGTTTTGTTCCATTGGTGTCTTTGTTAGTGACCAGTGATGAAAGGCGCATCCCTGAGAGCATCTGCCTGGATGGACCAAGCGCGTTTCCCCAATCGCACAAGATCTTCTCCAAAATCTCGTAATATTTCTTCCGGCGACAGCTCCTCTTCGTCCAACTCCCGTAACATTGCGCCGGTCCTTTCTACATCGAGCGTAGCAGCCCGCCAGATCTGCTTCCACCTTTCAATTGCAACAACGGCCTCTGGGTTCTGGCTCTGCACGCCTGTAGCGATCATATAGAACGACGAGCGCTTCGTATGTCCCTTTGTCGGTTTGAACAGAAACACCTTCTTACAAAACTTGCTGAATCGGTACAATTGAAGTACCGTTGTCCAAGCCTCCACCTTGTGAAATAGCACGATCATTGTGCCGCCAGGATTTAGCCGTTCAAGGCCCAACGCGAGCTGGCTTGTTGTCAGCCGGCGCGGCTCAGTCTTTTTCCTGTATTCGGCCACTTCGTGATCGCGGATAACTGAGCTGCTGCATATGACAAGGTCAAATTTCTGACCAGGCTCGAATTGACGTGGCAAGAACTTGTCGGCATCTGGATGGTCTGTCGGGATGTTTTCGAACCCGAGGTCTGCCGCTAGCATCGTCACGTCAAGGTATCTTACGTCGATGTCTTCGCTTTTCGGGACAAGAATTTGGTAACCGCCATCAGTGATTGGCAGACTGAATCCGATAGCTTTGACACCAGAATTCTTGTTCAGCTTCATTGCGGTCGCGAGAAACCCGCCCGGCGCCATGCCCATGTCAAGTATTTGTGGGGAGTCCGAGGCTGGAGACTTGATCTTCAAAGCGCCTGTGGTGTGCTGCATCTCGGTACCAATCCGCTTCATCATGTCGTAGAAGGATAACTTGGTACTCGTTTTGGGATTGGTGGCTCTAGCACGCTGTTGTTGAAAGAAGCGATCGCCCGCCGGATTTTCCCATCCCTGTTGACGAGGATGGTCAGTACCAGTCATAGAGAACGAGACATGGAGCGCCACCGTGATTCACGTAGCCGACGTACAATTTTGCGGAGTTCGCTTAATTCAGCAAACTCTGGCGAGTGTTGCGTCAAGTACTGCACGATGACAGCACCAGGAGTGCCATGTTCCACATCGTCGGAGTCGGTTGCAGCGATGCGAACGCTGTGCATTTCTTCTGTTGACATCTCGACTTTGGTTGTGTAACCAGCAGTGGTACTCATCGTAAAAAGCTCGACATTTGACATGTCAGGAGAAACACTGGAGCTTCTCAAGAATTGAGGAGAGTCTGAAGTTTAAACCTTGGTCTCCCGACAGTCACAGGAGAAACCGTGATGAAAGGGGTCATATGCCAAATGATCTGCGAGCTGCTTTGGGCCTGCATGCATGAAGCCAATCAGTCGCCCCAAAGGCACCCAAAGTTCAGTCGGCCTCCCGCGTCTACTGATAGCCAATGGCATGAGAAGACGCCTTTGAGTCTCAGCATACTACAGATTGGTGAATGGTACAAAAATGAAAAAAAGGTCTGAGATTGGGTTTTGGCAGGGCAATGCACCAACAAAGTCCAAATCAATGCCAAGATGGGAGTGCGATGCTGAAAATGTTTAGTAGCGCAAAAAAGACTACGTGATGGGATATTCCTTCACATGGAAATACTACAGAAAGATAAAACAACGAAAAACTAGCAACAAGCACGAAAAGCGAATTGTCATCCTTTGATGAACGTAGCCCTCTCCAGCGCCTCAGCCTGAGTCTTCCAAACATTTCTGCGTAGCCTGATGAGCTGATCCCCAAACTCATCAATCACGTCTTTCGCGCTCGGCTCCTCCTCCTGCCAGTTGTGCTTCATCTCCCCTTTCAAATCAAATGTAGAAACCCTCCAGACCTCTTTCCACACCTTGACAGCCGCAGCAGCCGCGGCGCTCTGACTCTGGACTTTGCTCGTAATCATGTAGAATGATGAGCGCTTTACGTGGCTCCTCGAAGGCTTGAAAAGACGGACGGTTGAGAATTTGCTGAAGTCCCGCAACAGAAGTACGGTATCCCATGCTTCAACCTTGTGTAGCAGAACAACCATTGTGCCGCCCGGCTGAAGGTGCTCTAGCCCAATGGCAAGTTGGGTGACCGTCAATCGTCGCGCTTCGCATTTTTCTCGATACTGCGCCCTGAACTCCCCGTGCCGGCGAAGAACCTGCCCGTCACAGAGGATGAGATGGAACTTGTCTTGTGGGCCCAGCTGCTGCGAGATGAAGTTGGCAGAGTCAGGGTGATCTGATGGAATGTCTGTAACCCCCATATCCTGCGCCAACATCGTGATGTCCATGAACTTAACGTCCACGTTTCTGCTGGATAGAAGTAAAGGCTTGTGCCCGCCCTGCGAGACGGGGAGACTAAACCCAAGAGCGTGTGCATCTGGATTTTTCTCGAGAGCCACCGCGAGGAACCCTCCAGGCGCCATGCACATGTCCAGGATGCGCTTCTGTCCCAGTGCTGTCCCCTTGATCTTCAACGCCTGGGTCTTTCGGTGCAGCTCTGTCCCTATGCCTTTCATCATGTTGTAAAAGACCGCTGACAATTTTTCGTCGGCATGGTCCGCAGCCTCCCGTTGCTTGCGGAAGTATGTGTCGCCGGCTGGATTCTCCCATCCCTAAGAGCACATTGTCAGCGGATGCGAAGCCATAAAAAGAAGAAAACAGGCAGGTGATACCTTCTTCCGAACTGCGCTGAGCCTGACGAACTCCGGCACGTTCGTACGGAGAAACTCAAGGATGATATCGCCTGACCGCTCAAATGTCTCTGTCTCAACGTTTTGAGGGCCGGGGTTGGGGCTCAGAGTATTTGCATTCTCGCAGAGATGAGCAACAGGCACCTCGTCTTTCGGCATGTCTCTCTGGGGGGCAGATATTTGGTCCAGGTCGCTTTGCATGACGGCAGGTTCCAGACTCGATTGAGGCATGGTCTATTTGAGGACGAAGTACTCAAACGGCGAACAAAAACCACCATTTGTAGGTTTTCGATTGATTTCATCAAACGACTTAGAGTTGGGTGGCTGTTCGGATACTTAATACACTTTCCTTCTTAGAAGCCGTTTTGGCGACCCTACCAACCAACATTGCCAGGCGGCCTCCAGCATATGCTGGAGACCGCGATGGAACCAACTGTACTTCTCAATGAATCATGATTGTGAGATGCCACAAAGTAGACAAATGGACATCGAGCCGGCTCTGTTCTGTGTATCTTTATTGCTAGACACGCTGGTCCAGTCTTGCTTTGGTTCGATGCCCATGCGGACAAACACATCTATCTTCAGTCTCAGTGTTCTCCGACTGAGATTCGCCAACCTTCTGGAATTCAAGCTCAACTGCGCTGGAGCCTGCTGGTGTTTTGTCTCATCCAGTCTGTGACCAAATCCCCGACCGCTGAACTCAGCCCCGAACATTGGGCCCCGAAAATCTCCGGTTACCGTCCAGACATAAGCCGTCTTCAGACCATCAAGTGAGGAACCACCTGACCCGGGACCGCGAAGGATTCGGGCGTCCCCCATACGGAGTGTAAACACAGCCACCGATCCGAATCACCAACCATTTAAAACAACCAGGACCCATCAGCGTACGCAGCCTGACTTTCAATTCTTCCACTTCAACACCAACCTGCAACAGACACTGAACCAATCATGGCTTCTCGCATTCTCCACCCCGGCGCTTCCCCTCTTCTCCTCGCCCCCCTCCTCTCCTCAACCTGCACCCTTCTCTACGCCCACGACCAACACTTCTTCTTATCCTTGTTCAATCATCCCACAGTCCGCACCCACTCAAAGCCTCTGATAAACCCCTACTACAAAGAATTCTTCTCCCGCGGGCTCCCAATCGTGCTCAGCTTCCTCGCTATCTCCGCTGGGACGGCTCTTGCCAACTTACGGGTAAACCAGACCGTACTTCAAACCAAGGGCACCTTTTGGTGGTACGTCGCGGGCGCGGGTCTGTCACTGGGGCACTTGGCTTATGTCCCGTTCATCGCGCCGCATGTGCAAACGCTTGTGGAAGGAAAAGAGGGGGAGGATTTGAATGGGGCACTGGATAAATGGTTGATTGTGAACTGGAGAAGGATGTTGACGGTGGATTTGGGGGCTTGGGTTGCCTTTGTATGTGCTGCTCTTGGTACGTTGAAGATATGAATGTTGTGAATTAGCTTCAAATCACGCATCAAGATTCAAAACACGCAACATGACATGGTCCTCGGCAGCCAGCAGAGCATGCATGCCTCCGGTGCCACTCCCGCGTCCACTCGCTAGCGCGATAGCTAACCCACAGTCTGTTCACCGTAACTTTCATGATGGATATTTCTTGGGACTAGTGATTAGGCAACCTTTCAGCATCTCTATCTAGGCAGCATTGCCGTGGCAAGATGACGGTGCTGTGTGTGCTAGGGACTTGGGCCAATTAGAGGTCACTCCACTTGCTGCCTGATCAACTCGTGCCCGAATGCACATCAATCACACCATGGCGGAAATCACCTCGCGTAATTCGACATATGGTAGGGCTTTCCTCCGCTAAATTCTCCTTCCCTGGAAAAATACCGTTGAAGTACCCGACTAGCCATATTTCACTCTCCGACATCCCATTTTTGAATTTTCTTTTCTTTTACCATAGATACCTGAATTCATCTCGACATGGACGCAAAAGATCACGAGCGTAATTGTTTCCAAATAACGTGGCCTACAACTCTACCCGAATGTCGAGGCATCTGCCGCTATGCCGATGGCGTCCACGGTTTCCGCAGGCATCTCGACTTGGATAGAATCGAAAAAGACGCCAATTGCGGTTGCCCGAGATGTATGATCATATATCGCAGCTGTTATGAGTTCAAAAAATGGGCACACGGAATCGATAAAGTCGGAGTCTATTGTCGTGCCGATCACCCTGGCATTTTCCGGGTTGGATTATTTGATGATCACGGCCTCACCACTAGGTCTCTGGGAGACGTCCAACTTTACGTCGTGGTAGGGTCGTCAAAACCGTCGTGGGACTACATTAAATCTGGGCGGACCCCCACAATCGCACGGCGTGAAGAGTTTCAGCAAATACTCACCCCCTGGATCATACACTGCAATAAGATACATGAAGGCTGTATGACGAAGGGTGCAAAACTTCCGAGTCGTGTCCTTTTTGTAGGCAGCGAGCTTGAGCCTCACTTGTTTCTTCATGTCTCCTCAGAAGAGGACACCGGCGAATACTTGGCCTCAGCTACTGCTGGGGACAGCCACATCCGCCAAAGACCATGGCATCAAATCTCTCGAAACATGAGAAGGCCATCGATTTCGCCAACTTACCCAGAACTTTCCAAGACGCCATAGTTGTAGCCCGGGCCATCGACATACGATACTTATGGATTGATTCTTTGTGCATCCTGCAAGATCACCCTTCAGACTGGCAAGCGGAGTCTTCAAAAATGGCCGCTTATTACAGAGATGCTTTTCTCGTGATTGCCGCCCCCAACGCTAGCAATACCGCCGAGGGATTCCTTGACATTGTGAAGGGCCGTTCGCCGAGGAGCTCACTCAGTATTGGCGCTGAGATTGGGCATATTAGGAACCCAGATGGCAGCATTTCGCACATTTTCAAAAGGGAATTAGATGGTTGTTTTCGAGACCGTCATGAGCATCCCATCAGAAGCGCAAATCTCAACAGTCGAGCATGGGCTCTACAAGAATACCTGTTGGCCAAACGAATTGTCCACTTCACTAACGGGGAGATTCTATGGGAATGTGTCGAAGACTTGAAATATGAATGCATGGAGGTAGACCATGCCCCCGCGTCTGAGCCGTCGTCGCGCATTATGAGGAAATCGCAATTCATACCCCTCTGCCTAAGCCTGGGTGGAAATCAAATCAATTTCCACGAACTCTGGCTGGAGTTGTTGCAACAATACTCAACAAGGGCTCTAACATACGACTTCGACTTACTACCAGCGCTCTCGGGATTGGCAAAGCTGTGGCAGTCTCGAGGAGCCGGCAAGTACCTAGCTGGATTTTGGGAGGATCAAATTCTTGATTCCATGACCTGGCAAGTAAGGGGAGCACGCAGGCTTCAGCGCTCAAAGGGGTATCGAGCGCCTTCTTGGTCTCCATTCTCGTTAGATGGCGAATATTGGGAATTTCCGAGAGTTTGCGAAGGTGTCGAATATGCAAAATACAGAAAGCATGTTTCTTTCGAATTCCCAAACAACGACAGCACGAGATTGAAGGAGAAACATGCCGTCGTAGTGAACACAGGAGTGACTCTGAAGGGTGTAGATCCTACGGGGCAAATCACACACGGCTTTCTTCAACTTCGAGGTCATGTTTGTCAAGGTCATATTACTCCAGGTCCTGTGCTTTCGCTGCTCAACATTGATGTTGGGGGACGAACCTTCCCCGCGAAATGGGATCTTGAAATGGGCTTCGACGAAGGACTTTCGTTGACTCTTATCCTAATCGGATCCAACATGTCGGGTGGCTTAATAGCACTTATTCTCAAGCGCTCACAGCAGGAAGGGTTCTACGAGAGAGTTGAGTACATTTATGACCACAACAAAGATGACACTGAGCTTTTCGTACAGCTTTCGGGGGGGAGAGAGACACTCGTCACAATCGTATAAAGCTTTTCTCGAACCCAATCAGACTTCGCGAATTGGGGGGCACGCGACAGAACCATACCGCCCTAGATTTTGATAAATACTAGAATTCCAAATGCTACGCCGCCGAGAGTTTTGTCTGTAGGCTCAAAGACAAAGCAAGATTCGTTCTGTCAACATGAACACCCCCAATAGAATACGGCATGGTTGTCTCCGATCGCCTAAACGTTAGACTGTGTAGTGTGACTGCGCAAACACCTGGAAATCGTCAATGTTTGGCGCCTCGCGCCGACCGATGTGCTAGACTGGGCCTGAAAGCCGACATGGCTATTGCCACTAGCGACAATTGTAGGTGGGTAGTGTAAGTCACCGCTAGCAGTTAGCAGTTGAGAAGAATAATGAATAATAAGAGAAGAATTCCCGATGAGGAATCACCAAAGTCTGACCCAACAAGACGCGAATTATTAAGCGTAGCTGCGCTACTCTGAGCAGGTGTGGGAAAACAACTTGATGACGGCAACGTCATTGAGTGGATAGATGAAAGTGAGGGTTTGGCAGGGCTGCCGAAGACCCCATCCAAGTGGTTTAGTCCTGGACTATATTTCTGGTGACTAGTATCTGATCTAGAATCCTTGTCATATGTTCATATTGTTTGCGATTTCAGCATCTGATCAGACCTAATATTAGTATCAACACCTTAGAGCTAGGGCTGCGGCAGCAATAAGTGGTGACGTACATTCCTGAAGTTTCTGTCGGAAGTTATTCGCCAAATCCTGTTGAGCTCAGTACTCGTCTCCTTCCGATCAGCTTGTAAGTTTGCCCGCTCTAGTTTGCTTTCCGAACCCGTGCCCATTCGTCTTAAGGCCGGCCTAGTTGAGGTCTTGGTTGAAACTTCAGACGCCTCGGACCGTATGATGGAGACTCCAAAGTGAGAACACCATCCATTCAAGGACAAAATTCGCAGGGCGGCAACAGCTCTCTACAAACAGCCGCTGTACCAACCAACTTCAGCTCAAGACGGCCACCACCTCCGTTTCGAAGAAGGATAGCTTCCTCTCGCGAATACTCGTGGACCATATCTTCGCTCGGTTCGAACAGAGGTTGATCTTCAGTCTCATTGTCAGAATGCCGATACTGGCCCCACAATTGACGGCATCCCTCTCCTAACACTACCTCGCGGCAGAAACAAACTTCACCTTTTCATGCGACGAATGGCAGGAGGAGGGGTCCAGGGGCACAATGTGGAAGTTTGCCTCTACTATGGGGCTTTTTGCTGTGTTTTTGTACTACGCCCTGAGGTAGGTGTGGTCTTTCAGCTGTAAGTTTCAATATATTAAGCCAGGGCAGAAGGAATAACGTATAAGGTCAAGACAAAAGAACTGATAGAAGAACAATGCTTTACACAGAAATCACAGAGAAACATTTTATGCGTAATCCAGTTGAGGAGCCCAACGTATGGTCCACTGCATGTTCCGAAACATTATCGCTCGAGTTTGATTCGGTTACCTAAGCTAGCTACCATACGCTGTGTACAACACCCGGAATTCGTGACCATTGACTGCAGCTTCTTGCAGACTGGAACTTCGCAAGAAAGCAAGGAAAATTTTCGTCATCGAAGTCCGCAACAGCCTCCTTCAAAAAAAGCAGATCAGTAGTAGCTGCGCAGAGCGTCCTGGTAGCCAGTACCGCCCTTGAGGTGAATATCGAAGCTGTTCTGGACATCAAGCACCTGACGGATGTGGGCCATGCTCAGAGCTTCACCTCTGTTAACGGCCAAGGCCTGGGCCGTTCCGATCGTGTTCTTGATCTGTCTACCATTGAGGTCATGCTTGGCGAGATCATTGTAGTCCTCCTCGGTGAAGGGCATCAGGTCGATCTTCTCCATGACGCGAACTCTCTCGATGAAGATCTTGAAAATCTTCTTCTTGGCCTTGACA
This sequence comes from Colletotrichum noveboracense, assembly GCA_026319125.1. Classification (NCBI taxonomy): domain Eukaryota; kingdom Fungi; phylum Ascomycota; class Sordariomycetes; order Glomerellales; family Glomerellaceae; genus Colletotrichum; species Colletotrichum noveboracense. Next base: position 32,392 of record JANUHK010000076.1, on the reverse strand, counting down.
GTAAGACTCTCGTACCGAAGAGCAATGTGGATTCGGGACTGGAAAGCGTCGTCGAAGGTCTGTCATTGTTAGTGCGAGGCAAGCAGCCACTGAAAAGATGTTTTACGTACCTCCACGCGATTCGTTGTCAAGAACAGAATGCCTTGGAAGTACTCGAGTTGTCGGAGGAAGATGCTGACAAGCGCGTTTCTGCTAATCTCATGCAAGTTTCGCTTCTCGAGGAAAACATCAGCCTCGTCGAGAAGAAGGATAGCTCCCCAGGCGTGGCAAATATCTAGTATCTTTTGGAGCTCTTGCTCCAGAATGCGCGAATCGGTGCCGAGCTCTCCTGCAGATACCATGTAAAGCGGGCATTTGAGGAGTTCGCTGATTCCCTCTGCCGTGAGGGTCTTTCCAGTGCCTGGGGGGCCGTGGAGGACAGCTACAAGGGGGGTTGTTAGTCTCAAATCCAAAAGAGGTGCACTGAAACAACTATGCCACTTACCCACAAGGCCTTTGCCTTTGCCCTGAATGACATCGTCAATGCTCTTGGAGGCGTGGTACTTGTGAGATTCAACGAGAGCCTGTGTTCATGTTAGCACAAACCAGATGATGGCTCAGTGATATGCTTAAACTCACCTGGACAATGTCCTTTTGCTTCGGCTCAAGAACAAGGGACTCGTATGCGCTCTCATTCCACTGGATATCCTTGATACCGGACACAGTGAACTCAAGCCAGAGCTTCTCTGAGAAGGAAAACCCCAGCACCACCGGGGAGGCAATGAGGTGCTCTTCGTCGGAGAACTCAGGAACCTCCTTGGCATCTTCAGTACTCTTTGAGGATGTGGCAGGGGTCTTGAAGCCTCCCTCATTGTTGTCACCTCCATCCTCCAGACGCACCAAAGGCTGCTCGGAGGCATTCTCGTCCTCCACTTCCGACTTGGGAATGCGAACCATGCGGGCATTGCCCTTGTCATCCTTGACGACCTTGACCACCATCTTCTCACAAGCATCGCTGTCGCTGTCGCAGCAGCCAGCCTCATCCGAATCCTTCTGGGAGTCATCGTCCTCTGCTTCATCATCCGACAGAATGTGGTGATCCTTCGGCCGCACAGCAGAGACCTGATAATTGGGATTGATTCGACGATGGATAGAGGGGTCAATCATGACGCGGCTGTTGATGTTGACTTTGATGACGCTCTTCTTCTTCTTGTAATATGCGAGACCCTCGTGACTTTGGTAGTGAACACCGCCAAGCTTGACGAACTTCTTGCCGCGCTCAATGAGGGTAGCCACGACAGTCTCCTTGTCCTTGTGGTAGTCGAGAGGGTAAGCCTTAAGGCTGGTAATCTTCTTGGCTCCGCGGAACTCGCCAATCTCCTCGGAGAAGGATCCATAGCCGAACTGTTTGCCGTCGAACTCGAAATACTGCTGCAAGTCAGAAAGCGAAGCTCCGGTGGAAGAACGACCATACCTTGCCGTCGACCCAGTAAAACTCTCCCTTCATCATGCTGTTGTGACGCTCCGTTTGTTCAACCTTGAAGATACGAGGCTCGTCTGCTGTGCCATAGGTGGTTGTGTAAACGAGGGTGTTGGGCTTGAAAAGTGCCCAGAGGAGCTCGAAGGTGATGAGGCCATTCTCGAGCATGGGGTAGAGACTGTACAGTTGTCAGCGCCAATGAAGGAGATAGAGGCTGCCACCATACCTCTTCTTGATGTGAGCGTAGTCCTTGTCGAGGTACTTCAGCAGGACCTTCAAATGCATCCGCTTGTCGTCGATGTGCTTCTGTTGCTTCTTACGCGCCTTCTTCTCGGAGCTTTTGGGCTCCTGCTTTTTGAGCTTTTTGCTGTAGGCACGGAGATCCTCAAGATACCTGTTGTTGCCTGTTAGATTATGCTTAGGAAGCGTCGAGTGGACTGAGACTCACAGGAAGAGGAGATTGGGGTCCATTCTGGGCACCTCGTCGACCAAGCTGACTCCCTTAATATTGCCGATGACGTCTTGCAGGCACTCGCGAAGGATCTTGCTCTTGATGTCCACAATGGTGGTCTTGTACTTGCCCTCCCAGTCAAAGGTACGTCTGATTTGAAGCACGAAGCCGTCGTACTGGGAGTCAGTGGTGGTCTCGGCGGTTTCTTGCAGCTTGTAGTTATGGATGGAGCTATCCCAGACCTGGTCAACCCGCTTGTAGTCGAGCTTGACCTTGCCGTTCCGCTTCTTTGAGGGTGCGGGAGCTCTCTTGACGCCCAGACTGGCATCAAAGGGGTCGGCGTCCAGAAAGCCACCCATGCGACGTGAGGCGCTTCCGACGCCTCCGATGCGGCGCCGAGGCGGAGGAGGCAGGTACGCGTGTGTATCACCAGTTGAGAGACCAAGGCTGTAGGGCAGCGTGTCGTTGGTGCGCGACCACTGCTGGAAAGCCTGCAACTGCTGTGGAGACATGGCGACCTTGGTCAATCCATCGTCGTCGTCCTCGGATGATTCGGAGGAGTCGCTGGAGTCCGAGTCAGACGAATCGCCAGAGACCTTCTTTGACTTTTTGGTCTTCTTAGGTTGGGAGAGCGCCTTCTTGGATTTCTTGGCCACCTGCTTTTTCGATTTGGCCTTGCGCTTGGTGTCGGGCTCAGAGGCGGAGTCGTTTGAGGCATCGGAATCAGACGAGTCGGTGTCCTTGGTGGCTGACTTGGAATCGTCGCTATCGTCGCTAGCAGATGTGGACGTATCGGCCAAGACGGACTTCTTGGGCTTCTTAGACTTGGTCTTATCAGTCTTCTTAGGTTTCTTCGCTTCCCCCTTTTTGGAAGTCTCGGTGCGATCGGTGCTCTTGGGGTCCGACTCAGGCATGCTGGGCTTCGGCGGGGAAGTGGAGGTCTCGGCAGGGGTCTTGCCGGCGTCGACATCGTCGACGGCGTCGGGGCCGGTCGTCTGCCGCTCCGTGGCGGCGTCGATGGTATCCATGGTGAAAAACGTATGATGATCGACCTCAGTACGAGATGACGAGATGAAGTGTGCTGTGGTAGAGAAAAATGAAGTGTAAGACCGCAAAGTAATGGGAGACGGCGACCACGGTCGGGACGACGTGGGACGGTAATAGTGCCAATACTTTGGGGATAGAAATGACGATGAAGCCAGTGGTGTTGACGAGGGTCACGACGGGGGACGTTGATGGTTAAATGCAAATGCAAAGATGGATGCAACAAGTCCAATTGGGAAGAGGAAAAAGGAAGGCGTCAGAAGCAAAGGCGCGCCTCTAGAGAAACGATTTCTGAGATGGTGGTTCGCCTGGGTTTCGGGGTTTGTTCCTGGGCAGGTGGTGGTGTGGCAGTTTGAAGGTGCTTCCTACCTACCTACCTCGGATTCTCACTTGGGAGGCACCTGCACCAAATTCTTACACAACATTCCCACGGAAGGTACGTTCCTTCAAAGGTAGAATCTGGGTACATTGATGGAAGGGACGTACCTTCTCATCTAGATGGAAAGTACGATGCATTTCTGGGTGCTGGGTGTTCTTTCCTCTCCACGGGCATTGTTGCCTGCACCTGCACCTGCGCTGGAGGAAAGAGTTGGGTAGGCACACTCTGACAGCAGGCAGCTCAGGGTCGCCTGCCTTCCATCGTCATGGACCCTCCCGCTAAAATCAGCTGACTAAGGCCCACTCGGCCAGTAATCCCTGGCTGCTGCGTGCTCCCGCCTTCATCTACTTTTTGTCATGTCTCTGCTCCAGCTTACAACCTGCTGTCATTAATCCGATCGATTGTCTTACTCTGCATCAGAACACGACCTTTGAGCCTTCTCTTTCTCTCGGATTGCGACTGCAAACAAGCAGCATCCCCACAGCCGTGAGTCGCACCCTGGTCACATGCCCACTCATCCCTCTGTCGCCTTGCCGTTGGTCATTCCCCGACGGCCTGCCCTGCAGGCAGATCGCCAAATGGAAATAAGAGCCGATCCAACAGTGCCATTCCAGAAGCAACGACATTGCGGATTCCCATCCAACAAAGGACGCCTTGCAATTTTTCGACACTGACCCCAGGCAGTCATTGCAGCCTGCTTTATCGGAAGCGGTACCCATCTCCATAGTCCATCCCAGGCGAACCACTATCGCCCTCAGCCTCATCCAGAGGCAGTCATGGGGCCAAAGCCTACGCTTCACTGCATTCTACACGCGAGACGTGTCGCCCATTCAACGTCGGCACTTTCCCTTCCGCCATTCCACCGAGCATCCTTGACAACAGCCCTCCTTTGCAACCGACGGCACATCCGATGGACAGTTCATCTTGCCTGTGGGTGGGCAACCACTACGCTGCTGCGTGTACTGCTTGGCTGCATACGCATCCCCAACGGCTGCACCTCCTGCTGCTGCTGCCACTGCAAGGCGGCTCCGAGACACCCTGTCAAAGCAAGACGACCTGTCAGCTTCCACCCACGACAACAGTGAGGCGTCCCCCCGGACCATTGGCTTCCATATTCTCTTGGCCGTGGCTGGCCGAAATCCAGTACTTTTAGGATTGCTTTCATTCGGCCTTGCAACAGTCTTAGAAGAATGCCTCCTGGCCTTATACCCCCGCATCAGCCACACGCTTCGTCAGTTTCGCACCCTCACGGATGTGCTCGCTCAGGAGACACTGGTTACACCGCGTTCGCCGGCCCGAACACGTCCATCCCATCATCACCTTCCGAGTCCCCGGACACCGCCGATTGACCGGACGATTTCCAGCCGTCCGACATGAACCCCTTCCGAACTCCAAACAAGGTTACCCGCACAGAACGTGTCGGTGTGACAATACCGGCCGCCGGCTTTGCCCTTGTGTTTGTTTCATGCACCTGTTGGGCCACTGTAACTTTCGCCTCGTCGCTGATGGGTTCGCCTATTCGCAACCGCCGGCCTGCTGCAGCGGCCCCAGACACCGACTGTTCTGCTCCCGTCCGGGAACCCTGCGACCTTGTCCGACAGCGTCTACCTGTGACATTCGTGGGAATGCGGCCATCACACCGAACCCACGCCGCAGCGTGCTGCATAAGCTCTATGGAGTTTATCTGCCAGAATGGGGAAACGCTCTTTAACCCGCGCATGATCGTCGTCTCGACACTATCGCGGCATGCGATTGACTGCAAATGTTCAGTTTACCAGCCTGACGTCATAAACAACGCCGTAACCGCGGTGACAAGTACCCGGCGCAAGCGGCTCGCAAGGTTGTTGAGCCTTCTCCGGCGAAAGCAATCGACAATACACCACCCATCAGCTTTCAACATTGCCATGTTAAATATTAACAGATCTCTTTGATCGAGAAGTCGATTAATGGCTTGGAGCAGCACAATGCATTTTGAGTTTTGGTCTTTTCTAAAGACCGTTCCATTCCTTGACACCGCTTAATTGCCTAATGTAAGTAGGCATTCGGGCCCTACAAGCAGCGCAAGCAACCACTGGACTTGCCTTCTGTCGACTTATCAGTCCTGTTGACTATTTTTCTCAAACTTTGCATTCAGGCGACACATGTTGTCTACAGCAATACTGCTACTTTCATAAGCCTCAAACATTCGAGGTCACTTATATGAATAGGTTTGCAAGACGGCGTGGGCATGGCAGACGATATTGCGCTGGGCTTGATATGTCTCCTAGGCGCGCATGACTACCATCATCCAGCCACAGTCGACAGAAAAGTTCGAGGCGAGACCGCGCCTGACTTCCACTCCACTGCTTGCCATAACGTGTATCACCATTACGTCCAGCCATCAGTCTCGCTGTACAAATCCGGGACCCCGTCATGATGATACTGCTGATAAGGACATATCCACAGCTGTGATAAGAGTATCAGCTCACGAAAAACTTCGTAGCTGTCATTTGGGTCTATCCCTGAGGCTGTGTCGTATGTCAGCTTGCCAAGTAGAGTCTAAACATTGGATGACACCTCCCTATTCGCAGAATGATAAGGCGAGGGAACCACTATGACTCGCGCTCAGCTTCGATAGTCGGGCGGTACGCGCATACTACTAATGTGAAACGCCAGTAGACAGTTGGTTCACCGAGCTATACGAGGTTTCCCGATTGGACAGCTCAGCTTCGTTGAACCCTGACTACACTTCGTATGTTGCAGAATTTGTAAGCTAGGTTCGCAGTTGGTTGCCGTAATGCTAGGGGTGAGTTGACCTCAACCATATCGGCTGACGAGATCCTCCATCATCGTCCACTAACCTCTCATTCTGGAGATGTACTACGTTCGACTATTGATTTTTTTTCTTTTCGCAAAATATATTTTAATGTGAATCTTCGAACCTTTTCGTACAGGTTCCTTTTTTGATCGATTCACTCTCACATTTCAAGGGTTTCCATCAAGCTTAGCACCGTCAATGCCAAGTGCCTCAGTTGCAACTCGACACCTCGCATTGCTCCCTTCAGCCGCCCTCGTACCTCGTAACGCATGCGAGACAGTTCCCAGCCTGGCAGATCTACGAACCATAGATCCGCCCATCCCGAACATGTTCCGCCGAAAGTCCATAACGCGCGGGCAGGGACAGGGGCTCCCCGCGGCGCCGGGGCTGTGTGTCCTTGGCAAAACGGGCCGCCCCTTGTGGGAGGGGGTGTAAGTGGCGGAGTATGTTGTCTGGGGCACATATCTTAATCTATCACACTCGTCGATATAAGGAGACTGCATTTGCTCTTGAAAGAACAATCGCAAATCATCTTCTCTGACAAGGAGCCACATCACATACCTCCACCAGTTGTAATTCAACCGTCGCCCATCATGTGCCCCGACTCAGGTCTCAACCTCGCCATCTCCGATAAGCCTATCGTAGGCGCCGTCAGCTTCCAGGGCTTCCTCATTCTCGCCGGCGGCATCCTCACAATGACATCCTGCTCCATGTCCTTCTACCAGATCTTCCGCCACGCGACGAACTACACCAAACCGCTCGAGCAAAAACAGTACCAACCCCCTTCTAACCACCACCACCCCGAAAACTAACCACCCAAAACCAGAATCATCCGTATCTGCCTCCTCGTGCCCATCTACACCCTCTCCTCCTTCCTCTCCATCGTCTTCTACAAAGACCACGTCTACCTCGCCGGCATCTACCTCCTCTACGAGGCCTGCGCCCTCGTCGCCTTCTACGCCCTCTGCTGCGCGTACTTCGACACCGACCACCGCCGGATCGCGACGTCCTGGGATAAGGACGGGCTGAAGAAGTGGTTCTTCACAAGGCCGTTTGCGGCGTGCGTGCCGGCGCTGAAGGGGTCGTATTATGACCAGCCGGCGGCGAATGCGGGGTGGAGACGGTTTAATGTGAGTTGGGCTGAGATGGTATTGTGTAGAAAGGAGTTTTGACTTGGAGTGTAGCGAATGTGGCTTTGCATCTACCAGTACCCCTTCATGAAGCTCTTAGTCACGATCGCGACGTATGTTACTGAGAGCATGGGGGTGCTTTGCTCCGAGGAGGGCGGGACGAAGTATGCCGACTTTTGGGTGCGTCTCGTATCCCCCCTTATGAGTGAACTGATGGACTGACAAGATAAAGCTGCACACGGTCGTCTCGATCGCCATCCTCATCACGGCCATGCACTGCCTTATGCAGTTCTACTACCAGTCGCAAGAGCTCTTGGAACCGCATAGACCCGTGCTCAAGTTTCTCACCATCAAAATCGTGGTGTTTCTATCTCTGATGCAGGGGGTAAGCAACACACATCTCCCATTCGGCAATTCCTTCCTGACCAAAGACTGACAAAACACAGTTCGTCCTCGACGCAATCGTCGGACGCGACGACCAACCCCTCGGCCCCACAGACGCGATATCCTACCCCTCCCTCACGATCGGCGTGCCGAACCTGCTTCTCTGCCTCGAGATGTTCGGCATCGGAATCATGCACCTATACGCGTACCCGTGGGCTCCGTACGTCGCACGCAACGGCGCCGGGGTTCTGGCTGCGACGGAGAATGATGGAGACGAAGACGGCGGCAAGAAGGGCTCGGCTGTGGTGGATGTGTCGGCGGAGGAGGCGGAAAATCAGGGCGGGTTCTCGGGCTGGAAGGCGTACGTCGATGCGTTGAACTTTTCCGACTTTGCGGTGGCGTTGTATCGGGGTGTAGGCTGGGTGTTTATGAGGGAGCCGGGCCGGGGTTGAAGGGTGAGGACTTTGGGAGCGGGTGGTGCGAGCTTCTTGGAGGTAGAATGGAGATGTCAACTTGATTCGATCCATTGCAAGTATCACATCTCCATCATGATCATCAGTAATGCAGAGAGGTTGGCATAGATATTATACACCGAAAAGCGTGCGGTGTGGCGTATGGATGATTGGACTGAACGACCCTCAAGTACCCAAGAATATCCCTTAGCAAGGCATCCTTCCGTCGCTCTAAACTTCCAATTCCTCGCTGGCTGTGCATTCTTGCCAAACCCCTCAACCCACAATACATTTCTAGGACAAAAGTTGTCGCCAGTGGATGTTGGAGGGTATAAAGCCGTGTCATCTGCATCCGAGCCCTTTCCTTTCTGATCTACTGCAACAAAATTGTCTCCATAGATATGGTAAACCTCGAAAGACAATATGCGGAATGCTCATTTTTGTTGACTATAGCGGTCGTCTTCACACCACGCCAGAGCTGCTAAGAAATGACTCGGCTGGACGTATGTGGCTTATGCAAGTATTCGGCCCAGCGCAAAGCTACATTGCGACTGTCTGAACACCAAAGGATGACGAGGCGTCAGCCCTACCCAACGTTCACTACAACCGTTCCTGGGGTAATTAGCGCGGTCTAATCCGTGGGAATCTATGAGCATACGACGGGGCTAGTATCTAGACTCAAGCTCGGGCGGAACTAGGCATTCCTTCCCGAATACTTCGCTCGATCACAGCAAAATCTTCTAAAGAGTTCTCGTTGTGTAATGCAGCCCAATCCGCGCCCATCGTAGCGCAACCGGGAGCTATGCAGGCTCGGGACGATCTTCTGCGCTGCGCGCGCGGCGGCTGCAGTTAATGGAGCCACGCTCGCGCTCTCGCTATGCAGCTTACCTTACCGGGGCTGAAAGTCGTCGCCGAAAGGATGAACTCGCTACGGCAACGTCGGCTCCTTACAGAACCACGGGAGGGGATGTAAAGAGTCCGGATTGATAGCATTGTGTATAAGTTCTCGTCATTTGCCGCCTTGTAGTTTGATAATTGTTACAACCAGGAAGCAGATTTCGACACCCTCAATCCATCTTTAGACCGCAACACAGCCTTTGGGAGCCATTCCAACCACGTTCTGCCGAGACCGTCAAGATGAAGTGCGAAAGAGCCTTGCAATGCATCGTCGGTGGCTGGGGCTACCTCAACGCCACGTTGACGTAAGTCAGCCATCAAGACTAAGCCGTCGTCTTGCATGCTATTTCCCCCCCTCCATCGATGCAAAATACTCACCACCTCCCAGTAACACCAACACCGGCGAGCTCATCCCCGAATGGCACAGCATCTACCCCTCCGGCGGCTCCGTCTACGCGCCCTCGGGCCACATCTCCTTCGTCATCACCGCCAACGACACCACGCAGGCCGACGTGCGCCCCAAAGACGTCTCTCTCCCCGCCAAGCCCACCGACTCGGAGCACGACTGGGCCCTTGTTGCGCAGCACAGCCTTGGCGTCTTTGGCAACTACCGTTTCTCCAACGTGACCTGCGACGGCGGAGATGACAAGCGCGGCAAGCGCGGCGACAAGGGCAAGGGTAAAGACGCCAAGGGAGAGAACTGCAAGAAGGGCCCCTCGGGCGTGTTGACGGTCGACGTGACCTCGGCGACTCTTCCCAGCTACGTTGGGCTCGAGCTCGTGAACACATTTGAGTTCACGGACGATTGCAGCAAGCATATGCTCAAGGCTGACTTTGGCGGCGGGTTGGTCCAGACTGTCTGGTTCTACCGCCTGCCTCAGAAGGATGTTTTTGCTTAGAGAAGGGTGGTGACTGATACTCGGTGGGGATGCTTGGTCCGAACAACATGATCCGCAGAACGCCTTTGGGTTTCAGTCATCATTGGACAATGTTCCCGAACGACAAGGTATGGGGATATAGATTCACGTAGATTAATTCGAGAGTAGCTACTTTGGTGCCTGTATATAAACTGAATATAGTATTTGTTGCCTTCAATGAATAATGTTTTAGCCATAGCTTCAACCAAGAATCATGCATGTTGATTTTGGAATCGTTAAAGCAGGGAAGGGGTGACGTTTGTTTGGGTGACGAACTTCCCTCGGTTGGCAGAGAGCCCTGCTGCCTAAAGTATCCTGGCCTTGACTCATAGTAAACTGCAGTATTGTCGGAAGGATGCCGTCCGATCCGAGCTGCACGCTGCTTTGGTGCATCACAGTCGATCTACTGATCAGATTGATAAGATAAGTGGGCTCCTGGCTGCATCGAGAAGGTGAAAAGGTTAGAAGTCCCGGGAGGATTGCGCACGCCACACCACCATGCAGTCTCGCCCAATGAGTGATGCCTGCTCATGGTTCATCAGCCTCGGAGCCGATCGATCTTGTATCGGACACCGATGTCAGAGCTGTTAAGCAATAGCTAATAAGTCGTCAAGACACCGCTGCGAGGTTTGCCGCTTTCACCTCAACAAGAACACCATGCCCGAAAAGGATATCACCAGCTCGCCTTCAGTACCCGCCCTGGTAATCAACAATGACGATCGAGAAAGGCAGCAAGTACAAGAGACCGACGCAACAGGCCTCGTTCGCGACCGATTACAGAGCTTATACGATGAACACGGGGTACGTACTCGCGAAGACCAACATCCACATAGCATCGCATTTACAATTGTTCAACCCTAGGCGACTTGGGATAGCCCTGACGATCCAAATGACCCGTACAACTGGTCAACATGCCACAAAGTCACCACCGCCATTGTCATTTCAACCGGGCAGCTGATCACGCTAATGTCTACCAGCGTCATGGCGTCTGCATTGCCGCAGATATCAAGAGATCTGCGCATCGACGCGGCGACAACCCAAATCACGTTCTCGTTGTTTGTCTTAGGCCAAGCCTATGCGCCCTTCCTAATCGCCGCTCTATCGGAGATGTATGGCCGAAAGCCCGTTTGGCTCATTTCGTGCTGTTTCTATCAACTCTGGAACGCGTTGTGTCCCGTTGGGAAAAACAAAGGCATCATGATAGCCGGCAGGTTTCTTGCAGGCTGCGGGGCGAGCGCTGGAGTAGTAGTAGGTCTCTCATTCATTGACTCTCGTGTCAGATACAACAATACTAAGGAATCGGCGGCCAGTTGACGACACCCATTATGGCCGACATGTATCGTGCTGAGGACCGCGGCAAGTCACAAGCAATTGCATCCCTTATCCCATACTTCCGTCGAGCTCTGGGCCCGATTGTTGGAGGGCTCGTAGCAAATCATGTCGAATGGCCTTGGCTCTTCTGGATTTTGAGCATGTTCTCAGCCGGTGATATCATCTTGGGGCTCTTTTACATACAAGAGACGTATACACAAGTCTTGCTGCAGAGAAAACGCCTTCAGAGCGAAATGGTTTCCTCAACGGAGGCCAGGAGAGGAGGAGCAGCGTACCGAGATCTTCATGTCCGCCTATCGAAAAACATGCTGCGACCCCTCAAACTGTTCGTCCAGCGACCTGTCATACTTGTCATCTCCTGGATCTGGGCAATCAGCTTCGGGCTGTACGTTCTCGTCCTTTCTAGCTTCGCCACTCTTTGTATCGAGCGGTACGCGCAGTCAGAAACACAGAGCACGCTGAATTATATCGCTTTGGCCGTTGGGATCACCATCTCGTCTTAGGTAGGAGGCCCGCTGATGGATCGAATCTTTCGTTACCTCCGTACCAAAGCCAATGGTGTAGCAACCCCGGAGTTCAGAGCTCCGTACATGGCTATTGGAGTAATCTTGTTGCCAGCCGGCCTGTTCTGGTGCGGGTGGGCGGCAGAGCGAGGTATGCATTGGGCGTTCGTGGACGTTGGCGCAGCCATATTTACCTGTGGAACGTTCATCACAGGCTCGGGCATCGGAGCGTACCTGATTGACGAGTTCAAACACGCTGCGTCTGCCAACGCTGCCGCTCGTATGCTATCCAATGTCTTGGGATTTGTGTTTCCCATTTTTGCCCCGCAACTTTTCACGACTCTGGGCTATGGGTGGGGGAACAGCTTGCTGGCATTCATCTTCATGGTGTTGGGGCTACCTGCGCCGCTGGTGCTCTGGTTTTGGGGTGAGCGGCTGCGGAATTTGGGGAAGAAGAGTCATGAATGATACTTCAATTGCAGTGTGCTGTGTAACTATAGCTGATATTGCCACTAATGGACATGAAGGGTGCTACAATCTTTCCGCTTGTCTCGTTGCGAACACGACGGAAAGCCCAGCACAGTGGTGGAACTCAGGATGAGGCCTTCAGTGATTCAATCCTTAGGCACGATAAGATCACTTTGAATTTGTGAGTTCCATATGCCACGTTTTGGTGCATGCTAACTAATATTGCGCTCGGAAGCGAGCCTTTCCGGGAAATAGTCAAAGACGCCGCCATTCTGGTGACCGTTTGTCTTGCCCGGAGCCTCGGAATAGGGTGTTAGTCTCTGCGGCGTCGTATCTCGGAAGCGGCTAGCCCGCGCCACGCGAATGCTACCCCGGACTCGCTACCAGCATTATCGAAGTCAGCCCTAGACCGTATATCGCCGTTCATCAAATGCCGGATAGTCTTTATGGCGGGGAACCAGTCCGAGCTCGCGAATGAGTCCCGTTTGCCAGCAGAAAGTGAGAGGCAAGCCTAGCCACGTGCATCTTGGCGGTTAAGAAACCCCTTACATACCATGGCCATTATCGCGTGGGCACCTAAAAATTATAATGATGGCGAGTGCTCCCTTACCGATCCCGCAGAGGCTGCCGTGGTTGCGGCCAGTCACGAGAATCGTCGTTAAAACACCAGCTGCCGCTGGATTCAGCTACCATGCAGTACTCACTGATCGCCTGGTCCGCGGTGTTCACCCTACGACTCACCCTACGACTTGGAGCTTTTGCCACTGATTGGGTACCAGAGATTCATGAAGGGGTAAGTAAAGCACAAGGTGTAGCTGCTCGCCGTTTCTGACGGAATAGCAGTGCATCCTCCTGGCTTCCCAGCTACCAGGAAGAGTCTCTTTCCCGAACTCCACGCAATACGCGTTGTCAAACATTTACTACTCAGGCCGCCAAGCAGAGATTCACCCCGCCTGCTTCGTGGCTCCCGAAGACACCGAAGATGTCGTGACCACGATGAAGATCTTGACTTCGTCGTCGACCCCTTTTACAGTCAAAAGCGGTGGCCACACAGCCTTTGATGGAGGGTCCAATATTGCGCACGGAGTGACCGTTGATTTGGTACGCCTCAATCGGATCGTCCTCTCCGATGATCGCCAGACTGTCTCTGTCGGACCTGGCAATCGCTGGGCAAATATCTCAGAAACGCTCGATCCGCTGGGCCTGGCCGTTGTCGGTGGACGAGTCAGCGACGTCGGCGTGAGCGGGCTCATCCTCGGCGGTGACATATCGTATTTCTCTGGACGCTACGGATGGGCCTGCGACAATGTCCGCAACTTTGAAGTCGTCCTGGCGTCCGGCGAAGTCGTCAATGCTTCCCCACAATCCAACGAGGATCTCTTCTGGGCTCTCCGCGGGGGCGGCGGTTCAAACTTTGGCATAGTCACACGCTTCGACCTCGTGGCTTTCGAACAGGGCGATGTTTGGCTGTACACCGCGCTGTACCCCCTTTCCTCCAGCACCGAGCTTGTGCCTGCGTTTGTGGACCTGTCAGTCAACGGCCTGCCGGCCGATCATGACGGACATACGTTCTTCATCATGACGAATCTTGCAGCACTCGGCGGATTTATCATCGCAAACTACCTCTACCACGCTACGCCCCCTACCACTGTGGGAGACATGGCCGAAGTTTTCGTCAAGAGCGCATCCGTCGCTGGCTCATTTCTAAACACGACCACTGTAGCAAACATTACTACTCATTCTAGGGCAATCTCTGAGCCCTACGGGGGGCGCAAAGCCTGGGCCGGGACCTCCGTCTACCTAGGAGAGGGGGCGGCACAGCTTCTTCAGGACATCATCCCGTTCTATAAAGAACACGCCAATCTTCTCATCGAGACGGCGAAAGAGACTAACGAGACAGTGGAGCCGTTCTTCGTGTATCAGCCCATCACTGCAAACATTCTCGACGCGATGCAAAAGAATGGTGGGAACGCCTTGGGGCTTACACCGGAAAAGGGCCCACTGGTGCACATCCAGGTGACAACACACTGGGAGACAGCGCATCTTGACTGTCTTGTGAGACAGAGTGCCGCAGACCTCATCGCCCAGATTCAGGCTCTTGCGGAGGAGAGAGGCTTGTTTGCAGGTTATACGTACATGAATTACGCTGAGAAGAACCAAGACGTGTACGCTGGGTACGGACAGGAGAATCGCGAGCGGTTAAGAAGCGTTGCATCAGCTCACGACCCTGATGGACTTCTCAGAAGCCTTTGGCGGGGTTATTTTAAAGTTTGATGTTTTCAAATTCTTAAGGATGGATTCCTAATGAGTGTATTACTGTTTCTTTCAATGACACTTTTCCAGGGGATGCAACTTGACTTGAGCAGCGAAAATTCCGATTATTTCAGACAACATTGAATATGCGGTTTTAGTTGATTGGCTGGGGAAATCTCTTTTCCTGGACAGAAGGCAATGGTGTTGCATGGGCACCTCTATCGGAGCCTAGACCTTGATTGCTCAAGCTCTGTGCCACAAGCGCCACTGACCCGCCTATCAGCAAATACCTGATGCTAGTCGCACATTGGACACAATTCCATGAATTTCTGTTAGCGTCTCGCAGGCAGTATTCTCCGAGAGAAACTTAAAAGGCCTCAGTTCTCTTTTAAGAGCAAGGCAGCCCCCCGTCTCTTTCTCAGGCCTCCATCACTCCACACATCAATAATCGCCGCATCACGGCTTTCATCATTATGTCTCATTTGTTTCGTCTGCCGCGGGAGCTGCGCGAGATTATTTACGGATACTACATCACCGTTGATGGCGGGTACCTATGCGACACCGACGCTTTCGTCGCCGGTCGGCTCAAGAGGATTGACGGACAGCCCATCGACATAGCCTTGATCTATACCTGCAAGACTATCGCTGAGGAGATGGACCGCGGAGGCCTCGCGATGCGCCTCAACGCCATCTCCTTCACAACTCTCTATTCGCCAGACCTCAGCACCCTCGCCAAAGCTTTCCAGCAGTTGATGAACGACGGCCTGGAGCCCCTCCGGGATGCGATGCTCAAATGCGTTGGCTACCATCTCACGGAGAGTTCAATCTTGCAGCTCAAGGGGGACTACCCTTACCTCGCGCCCGTGCTGGACCGCCTCAAGTCCGAAGAGCCCCCAGCGCGCCTTGGGCATGAACGGAGTTACCGGACCTACAGGCGCAACGGGCCGTACGGCGAGGTCCCCTCAACCTATCGGGAGTTTGTCAAAGATGCGCTGCGCCTAGCGGCAGAAGAACCCGAAGCCTCACGTGCGATACGTGACTTCGTGCCTGCGAAGATTACGGGAGCCTACCGCGCGGATAGGCCTTGGACTCATTTCGAAATTGTCAACGCCCGCTCGGAAGCGTGGGACATTCCATCCACACACGAGATGAATGAGTTGATATCTCTCACAGAGGATGAGACAACCGTCTCTTTTGACTCAGCCGAATCCGACCCGGTCAAATACCGCTTCTCCGCCGCCGCTGGCGCCATTTACTTCCTGAACTCCGTCCCTTGTACCCTTCGCCCTCACCTCCGCAAAATCATACTCCTCGAAGATGCCAAATGCGTCTCAAACCCAGAGTCTCATGCTAGAGGACTCATTCCGTTCTGCCAGGACAATCCGTTGCTCCGCGTGGAACGCCGCGTCAAGTTGTGGACGAACGTATTCCTCACGGGCATCACGTACGATGCATACCTTGAATGGCAGCGCGCTCAACAGACAGGCCAACACGAAACGGGCGCTCTGTACTCTGACCAGATGACCGCGACCCTGGCGCTGTGGATTGTGGAAGCCTCTGCGCTTGTTGAAGCTGGTATGCCACCTGCCTCATTTTCCATGCTCCTAGAGAGTGGCGGAGCACCGGAGTTGTGCAGTCAGATATTCCAGTCCGTCGTGCACCGCGACATAGCATGGCAACAGGCCTGGATTGAAAGTGCAAAGAATGGTTCTTTGCCTCTTTCATGGTTTGCTCTGAGAGGCGAACTCGTGGTCAATTCGTTCAGGGAAAGGGACCATGTCTTCCATACGGGTCAAACTAGGGCAACTCAGGGCTTTCAGGAATATTGGGGATACTTCTTCGAGCAGCTCCCCGAAGCCGTCATGGCAATGGTCGAAGGGAATTCGACTATTCGTTGCGACTTTGATGTGGGAACCCCATTGGATTTCCAGCCCATCGTCAACCAACACAAGCACTGGGGAGAGGGAAAATGGATTCAGGAATGGTCCACTCTTTCCCCAGGGATTTGGCAAACTGTGCCGCCACTCCCTGACTGGAAAACGATTGTCAAAGAGAACTTAGTGCTGCCATCAACGGCGCACTGGGACGACCCAAGATACTACATGTAATTGCGGAGGCAAAGCTACTTGTAGGCTCAAGCGCGATTGCTTTCTGACATCAATGACCCTCAACCCCTAACAGCCTCATCCCAGTTGATTACACGCCCCTCAGACAAATTCAATGACCACAGCGCAAGGCCGCGCAAATCTTTTGTGGTATTGTGTTCATGATGCAACCTGACCCGAAGAAAGCAAGACCTCACACAAGTTTCACGCAGCGATGATGGGTCACTGTTAAAAAAGAAAAAGAAAAACGCAGTTTCTATGTACCCAGTATAATAATTCCGGAGCAAGTCAATACCCCGACAGTCGCTTTGGTTTTGTTACCCAGTTTTTTAGTGTTCTAGAAAGAGATTTCTTTTACTAATAAGCTTCAAGGCATCAACAGATATGCTGCCTGCTTGGAACGGGTCAGTCTAACGTCAGAGAGGGGCGGACACAGATCACTGACCATTTGGCCTCATCTTTCAAGGTCACAGAGAACCTTGAAGGCAAGGATCAGCATGGCTATAAAACTAGCCAAGCTGGCTGCTCATCATTCATTTTAGCACAAGAAGCATCAGAAAGGGCATGGAGACCAAACTTACCAAGGATTGTGACACTACATTAACCCCCTCCACAACATCCTTGTCAATCTCTTCCAAGATGGCTCAACTTGACCCTGCCGACGTTCACAACATGGAGATTGCCATAGCCTGCCCAGGTAGGAGAGATGAGCCGCGAGTCCAGTATTATGGTCAGCGTTGAGGTCGACTTACTGGCCATCCAAACGATCCCGACTTCCAACAACATCCTCGCTTCTACACAAATCTCATCAAGAACATCGGCTTCAAGAGAACAGACAAGCCGATCTCGATAGACAGCAAGATGAACCATCGTCAAAGAATTCCTGATACCATATTAGCTGCAGTTCGGAGCGAATTCGGATGTTGAGCACTTACAGCTTGGCTTGTTGAGCTGTGTATGGCTTCTAGGAGGCCCAACGATGAACCGGCCGCATGTTGCTCGCGTACGTACGAGAAGCCCTTGAACACATGCTGGCGGCAATCGACGATGGCACTTCGTGTCGACCCTCGGAGATCGCGTTGTTGGAGACGCTGAGAACACATCTCAGTGACCCGTCTCACGACTTGGGGCGTTCCCGACTTACCCGGCGACGTTGGCGTGGCGGATGGCCCTGTTGGCCGAGAGACAGTGGTGTTGGGCGTGGGAGGATTCGCAGTAGTGTGGCTGCTGTCTCCTCGGGTCAGCATGTCACACCGAGCATAGCGAAGAAACAGGCTTGTGGCAGACACGAACAGACCTGTGAGTACCCTGTTGATTAGTCTCGAAAAGTCTCTTTTCTGTTGCGCGATAGCGTCAGCTGGGTTCTCTGGGAGAATACCACGCGTTTCCTAGCACTCACTTGAACCACGCAGCTTACATAACGCAGTTACCTGGGGCCGAGCCCCGCAGGCATGAGAGGAAACAAGATCGATTGCGGAGACTACGGGAGCTAAAGCGAGGGACGTTGACGAGAGAGAACTAAACGGACAGAGGTAAAGCGAGTGACATCCGACCAGAGCAAACTGACCAGACAGAGGTAAAGCAAGCAGCATTGCAACAGACAAAGCTCAAAAGAAAAAGATAAAGAACCCAAGATACCAGCGACAAATCCGTCCATGCGTGATAGGATTGCCCATGCACATGAGTCCGTTCAACACGGCCATACAACAAGGAAACATCCTCGACATATCCTGACCTTGTAGTAGACACAGCCTAACCGTCTTCAAACCCTCTGAGAGCCCTGCTGAGAGCCCTGCTGAGAGTCCTGCTGAGAGTCCTGCTGGGATCCTGACTCCTGCGACTCGGTGACCAACGGAAGCAGGCGCTTCTTCCGCCATCTCGCGGGGGTGGGCGAGCCGTCCGCGTTGGCATCCGAGTCGGTTGGCCTCGCCCGCTTGGCCACCGCACGCTCCTGTCCTCTCTTGAATTGCTCCACTTCCTCGGTGCGTGGCAACCTCTTCTTACGGGCGCTGCTTTGCGGGGATGAGGCGCCGCCGGGCCGGTGCTGATTCTTGAGACTGTCCCAAGAGCACCCGGCCGGCGAGGTAGACGGGCCCCCTCTGTTGCTGTTGCGGGCGCTAGCACCCGTGGGAGAGTGAGCCGACGAGAGGGATGCCGTGCGCGACCGGCTCTGACGAGGGTTGAAATCTTCCCCGGCGACGAACAGAGAGTCGGTGGGAGGGGACGACGAGGTAGGTTCGCCACGCGAATAGGTGAAGGACTCGTTGATGTCTGTTTGTGAGGAGATGGGAGTCGTGTTGGAAGACCCCCGGGGAGTGGAAGGCGCCCGGGAGTTTGATTGGGCTGTGGAAGCACGAAGTCAGCTTACCGGGCGGGGTGCCAAGAGGTCCACAAACAATACTCACAATCCGATGATGCCGTGCTCCCGTTCTCAGAGGCCTGAGATGCCTGCGATGACTGCGATGCTTGCGACGCCTGCGATGCCTGAGACGCAGAGCCCATAGTCACGAACCTGCTCCTGCGGGCCCTTTGCGAATGTGGCGTGGCTGTTGCCTGGATCGATGTAGGTAGACAGTTGGACGAAACCACAAAACCTTCTCGTGACTGGGTTCTCCGGTGTGGTCCCTTCAAGGTCCATATTTCTCCAGTTCAGCTGGTATGGATGCAGGGGTCCACCAATTCCCAAATAGAGATTGTTCCAGTTGGTGGGGAGGTTTGTAGTTTTGTATGTTCCAATGTACATGCTCAATTCAAATATTTGGACGGGTCCGTTCTGGCTGGAATCGACTGAACGGAGCCTCAGGACCTGGTAAGTTGGTTTCATGAGCCACGAGGGGGTCGAAATGGGCATTTCAACAATACACTCCCCGCCAAAGAAGCGAATCATCCGTTGGTTTTGAACGAACCATTGTAGCATGTCGAAGTCCCGAAATGAGGTTTTTGAAACTGCACACTCTGCACCACGTCCTCTGTCATTGCGTATCGAGCTGGAGAGCTCAAGTACTCGGAGAAGCATTGTCAAGTCGGTCACAAAACCTGCAAATTCCACCAGGAAGGAGCGATGAGGTTAAACTCAATGGTCCGTGCCCCACGTTGCTGCCAGTTTGGGCAACAGAAACAGACGGGTGGAACTGGCGCTTGAGCCTCCCCACACTGCAGGGCCCTGAAGCTTCAGTGGACCTCTCCCCCGCATCGGACCAACACAGTGCAGCGATGCAACGCGCACCTCGCAGAACAAGAAAGGATCCAATCCATCCCAACTCGGGCATCGTGTCAATTAGATCCTGAAAACATCGGATGACTAACGACAGAATAGGGGCTGATGCCTAGTTGCATCGTCTTTGTTGACATCACATTCGTGCCAACTTCACGATAGCTACCTCGACCTTCCTGTTGCCAACACGAGCGTACTGCCGCTTCTGCCTGGCAGCGTCTGCCTAATTCAAGCCCATTCTGCATACATCGCCATGTTAATTGATAAAGGCATAAAACGCCTGCTTTCGCCCGCCTCCCTTTCCCTCATCCTCATCGCCACCTCCACTGCCGCAGCCCGACAAGCACCCCCTCAAATCATCTTCAACCTCCAAAATTCATTCCAGTCTTTCCGCACAATGACCTCCTCAGTTGCCTCGTGGTCATCACCGCCACAACGCTCCCGCATCCGCATCGTCCAGGATCGTGATGACATCGAGGCAATCTACCCCCTCCTCGCCTCATACGCTCTCGCCCCAGAATCCGCTTCGTCCGTCACGGAGCTCGCAATTGATCCTGCCGGCTGGCCAAGCGGCAGCAGCTGCTTCTTCGGTGACCCCGACGCCCCCCTCACCGAGCCCGCCAAGCCCGTTGACGAAGCAGCCCACGCCCTCCTCGAAAGCCGCGCCCGGAATCTCGGGCTGGGTGAAAAGACGACACACGTCATGCTACGGTCCCTGGCCTGGAAAAAGGCCCACCTCCTCGCCCAAAACCCTGATTCGCCAAAAGGCTTCGTCAAGCATAACAAGCTCTACGCCGAAGTTGCTGCCGTGCTGTTACTATCTTACACCAGAAATGTCACCCACCTGCTCGTCGGCAACCTGGAATGGACCCCCCTCTTGAAAGAGTACCTCAGAAAGTCAAACTACGCCCTCATCCCCGCCGACTACCGCGCCTTCCCGCAGCTCGAGACCGTCGAAGTCGTCGACCTGTCGTGGAAGGACGACGCGCGCCAGTACTATTCCCTGGAAATCCTCGACTATCTACACTACTTCCACCGCCTGCCCAGCTTCAGAAACCTCATCCTCGACGGCACCGGGGAATACCAGATGGAGAAGCTCCTCTTCCCCGCTGGGACGTCCTCCCCCTCGTTCAAGCGCATCCAGGCGAGGTGCACAGACATGTCCGGCGGCGTCTTGGGAATGCTCCTCAGGGCGCCTAAGGGTCTGGAGGAAGTCGTCGTCTCGATGGGCGGGCTGTGGTCTCTGGACGGAGGGAGCCCGATCGTCCAACTGAAGACGATCGGTAAGTGTCTTCTCACGCAAAAGAAGGCCCTCCGCGTGCTGGACCTCGACCTTGAGGATGGCATTCACGCGCGCGAGTCGGAAGAGGAAGCTGGGATGGAAGACTACAGCCTGGATGAAGAGGGCGAGGAAGTCATTGGAGTGACCGAGGCCACGCTGGAGAAGGACGAGTACTTCCTCCTCGCCGAGGCCGAAGCAACCGGCCCGCTCCTCCCACACAGGATCCCGGATACGAGGAAGTACGGGTACACCATCGGCTCCTTCCAAGACTTTGCAGCCCTCACGCACCTGAGCATCAATGTTCAGGCGCTCATGGGCCCCAATGACGGCTGGGAACCCCCGTATAAGCTGAAAGAGGAGCCGCCCTTCCGGCTTGTCGATGCGCTGCCGCCCAGCTTGGAGTACTTGTGCCTCTACGGGTACCGAAAGGGGGAAAACTTTGCGGTGGACAGCCACGTGAAGGAGCTGTTGGAGAAGAAGGCGGAGAGGCTGCCGCGGCTGACGGAGATCAGGGGCGTCGAGGAGACGGTTCTTGGCGAAGGGGCGAGCTTTGGGGGCAGTCCCGAAGAGGACGATCTCTATCAGGGAAAAGTAGAGAGGATAGAATACGTCAAATCATGGGAGGCTTAGCATTCAACGAGCGAAGAATAGAATTAGGCCCCCGAAAACGTCAACTCTAACCTGTTGTGCTCCATGTTGACCCCTCGGTATTGTAACTTATCTTCAAGGTAGACACCTCACAAGAGCCACACAGCAAAGAACCCAAGCAGACCCACCACACCCCACGAAGCCCTCCCACCCAACACCCCGCCGCTCTCGGGAATCTCGCTCCCCACCGCCGCCGTCTGCGCCCGCGCGCACACAAACGACACCAGCGGCGGCTGCGGCAAACTCGCATTCGACGCATTCGCCTCCCGTGCCATCCACGTCTCGTTGAGCCCAAACGCCACAAACATCGGCCAGAAAAACCCCGTATCCTGATGATACGCCGTCAAATTCCCCTTCTCGCCCCAGTCCGACGCCCACTGGAACACAGCCGAGCCGTTCACGTACGGGATCATCTCGTCCGGCGTCGCCTGTCCGTCCCCCCACGACGCGAACATGGTGTGCGTCTCCCGGTCCAGGGCGATCTCGTAGCCCTGCACCCAGCTGCTCATCGCGCACGGGCCGTCGAGCATGGTAATCACCGGGCACGCGGCGTCGTTCGCGAACGCGGGCTTGGGGAATCTGTCCATGAACTCGGACTGGATCGCGGATGTGAGCCAGGCGACGCAGGCGTGCGACCAGACGGCCTGGCAGTCGCCGGCGTCGTGCATTTCGCGCTGCGTGGCGGGGGTCCAGGGGATCGGCGGCGCGATGCTGAAGGCGCAGACTTTCCAGGTGCGGTGGTGGCGGTACGCGGTGCCGTTGTGGAGCGCCGGCGCGATGAGGGCTTCCGGGGGCGTGAGGGAGAGGACGCCGCCTGAGACGTAGGTTGATGTGTTGAACAGGCGGGGAGACTCGGTGTGGGGAAGGGAGATATCGGCTTTGATATCGAGGGAGACGGCCCAGGTGAGCGGTGTGGCGTGCGTGCTGTCGTTGCCGGGGTACGGGGCGGAGAGGTTGGGGCCCTGGAAGGGGAAGTGGCCGGTTGCGTTGGGCGCGGACATGAGACGGCCCCAGGTCGCGGGCGGGATGTGGTAAGGTGCGCGGGTTGAGTTGGTGGCGATGATGCGCTCCGCGTTGGAGGCTTCGGTGAACTTGACATCTCTTGCGTGAAAGGTGGTGATTAGGAGGTGGAAGCAAAGCCACGTGGGGAGCATGGCGAATCTCATGGCTGTGGTAGTATCAACTCTAGATGAGTTATGAGAACTTCTTGAAGGATGGTAGCTCGTACAACAACCAGGACACTGTAGGGTTAAGCCTCTTGTAGAAACACAAAGACGGGATTTCTAGATTTGTGGACTCTTCATGCTGGTTGCCAAAACGTCTTATACTGAATTCTATTGTTTGGTTCCGTTTCCTGCGCCGCAGAGCTGATGTAACCGACTCAAACCCAAAGGAAAAGAAAAATGAAAAGGGCACGACAAGACTTTAGGCAGAATAAAAAGAAACCGCCAAGTCGTCGCCAACTCGTGTTGGAGGCTTGTTCTGTTGTCGCGCTTGCTTTAGGCAAAAGCATTGTGACCCAAAACGGCTCCTTGACACGCGATTGGACGTGGCTACAAGTGATTGCTGTGCCTCCTCCAAGCATGTTTAATTGACCGAACAAGACGTCTAGAAGCATGGTCACTTTCTCTCGTGACTAATGATCTTGGCATGCGTCATTCTGCCGCTTCGTTTGTAGAGTTGTCACTTTTGGATGGGGTGCGCCCCTTTTTACTTCAAGCGAGCTGAGAATTGGTGCAGCGTTGCAACTTATTGAGGACGAGATGTGTGGCAAAGGGAAGAGAAGTTTTAGTTAGGGGCTGAAAGGAGAATTATTTCAAGCGGTACACTCTATGGTACTAATGTCTCACAATCATTATTGATCTGTTTTAGGATCTTGGAGCAACAGATAATCCCAAACCTCCTGTTAGTCACCGGGAGCTAGAAGAACAACCACAAGACAGGGCATGCTCGAGCAAGCAACCTCCATTCTCACGGAAAACGTTCCCGCCTTCCCGGAAAGACCCATGCAACCCTCAGTCGCGGAACTCAGCAGCTACCCCTGTATCCCGCACCAACAAAGGCTACGGTATAGCCCATGTGGTCATACGCCTCAATCTGGCAGTACGAGTCGAACTCGCTTCCGTCAATGCTGATTCCAGGCTTCTGCAGGCACTGCGCAAATAGTTAGTATGGCCTAACATTACATGGGGTCAATGGCGTACGGTGCCGCTGTCGACGGTTCCCTAATGTCATGTCAGCAAAGATAGAGCGGAGATCGGGATGGCAGATTGGAACGCACTCGGTTGCCAAAGTAGGCTTTGCAGGTGTTGACGGTGAGGTCTTGGTCGTAGAACCACGGTCCGCCCTCGTCGTATTGCACGCAGCAGTTGTGTCTGGTGTGGTCTGGGTGGGCGCTGTGCTTGTTATTAGTCGACGCGATGTCGGTGGCGTTTCCTGTGGCTTTACTTACACGACAGCAGCGGCCGCGGCAAGGGCAAGGTATCCAACACGCATCTTGGCGATGAAGCGTCCTTCAATCTGATAATTGGAATTATTAAGTAAAGGAAGGTGGGCAAGATGCTGGCCAGATCATGGACAGAGAAGCGGGCTGCGTCGGGTTGCTAAATAGTTGGCGAATTGTGCTGGCTTGTGTTTACGAGTTGACGGGAACACGGCTTTGGAAGAAACTCAAAAGTTCGAACGTAGACCGTTTCTGGAATATCGTTAGCAGTTGTTAAATTGAATAATGTTGTATGATCATTCTGCAAGGCGCCCGGATCGTGGTAGTTGTTCTTAATTCCGACAGCCGGTGGGTTGGGCCAATGCGCGCAATGGTGGCTTGATACGAGAAGGATATCCTCGCCATCTTCCATGCCAAGGCAGCTTTTGATTTGTCGGAGAAATCGTCACGTGTGAGTACAGGCCTATCCGTAGACTGGCCCTACCCGAGTGTTCGTGACAACGCTTAGCACGACTCGTGATGCCGAACATAGTGGACCCCGAAATGATGTAGTTTGATGAGTTGCGGTCCTCATTAACGAAGAAGGCCAGATTTTCGGACACTAAGTGGGGTTTGTGGCCGGCTGTGACGGCCCCGAAAGTGGTCTGGTCAGATGAATCTGTGTCTTGCCGTTGATCCGATAGACATTATGGAGGTCGACGGAGCTGGGGTCGTTTAAACTTGCAAACCTCGTTCTACAGCCTCAATACCGAGAAGACGCTTATGACATCTATTTTCAGCTGTCTTTCGACCTCAAATGCGTGCCAGATTGGACGCAGATGCTCGGACCACAAGAACAAACAAAGAGTTCCTGTTCATACGCACTGCTGAGACTTGTGTCACGTAGACTCGCGGAGCTAAAGACTGGCGTGGAACTTCATGAAGGCACGTCCCTGGTCATCCCATCGGACGTCCATCAAAAAATCGTCTGAATTAAGGCTCCATCACACTCGGTTCAGTCGACTAGTCCGTGCGTGAAAAGCTTGTCTGCACTTCGCTTGATATGCCGCGGAGTCCGCGGCCCTTAGCGCTATTCGACGATAATCCAACCTTGTTCTTGACTCAACATACAGTCTCATTTGAATAAAGTACACATGACCAGCGCCCACAACGCGCAACAGCGAATCTTTATTCATATTCTAGCCCAGTCTTTGAGCCAAGACGGCCAACGCAATGGCAATAGCCGGCAACAGCAGCATGACCAAAACCAGCCCCGGATCCAGCTCCTCCAACGCCAACTCGCCGCTTGCTGACAGCAAGCTGAGCGGGAAGCTCGGCGGGACCGCTCGACGACGCCTCTCCACCCTCTCCAGCAGCCGCCGCCCAACGTTGGGAATCTCGACGAC
The DNA here is from genome assembly GCA_026319125.1 of Colletotrichum noveboracense. Taxonomy (NCBI): domain Eukaryota; kingdom Fungi; phylum Ascomycota; class Sordariomycetes; order Glomerellales; family Glomerellaceae; genus Colletotrichum; species Colletotrichum noveboracense. The sequence continues at coordinate 6,849 of JANUHK010000076.1, read as the reverse complement.
CAGACGGTGGCGGTAGACCTCGGCCTTGTGGCGCACATACAGCGTCTGCAGCTCCGCGTCATACGACCAGTCCCCGTCGCTAACCTTAGCCTTGATCCCGCCCTCGTAGTGATACCGCGGTATAAACACCTCCGTCGTGCGCAGCTTGTCGTCCTGCTCCTCACCAACGCGGTCCTGGCTCGTCCACTCGAACTCGTACTTCAGCGTGCGCGGGTCCCAGTCCGATCGCAGCGGCCGGCCGGCGATCTTAACAGCGTACGGCCGGATCACGACGTCGAGCACGCGGCCGCCGCGGTACAGCTCGTCTTTAGCGTGCGGCGCGTTCGCGTAGTCCTGCATGATGCGCCCGGGCACCTCCTCGTCGTCGCCGTTGACGACGGAGAAGTCCTCTTTGTTCCAGCCGTCGCCGTACTCGACGCGGTTGTCTGGGTTGTAGTTCCACAGCGTGAAGCCGACCATGTTGTCCTCCATCGCGGCGATGAGGGCGTGCATCAGCTCGCGCTGCTTGTCGTAGTTGCCCGTGGCGAAGGCCTCGCCGCCGTTGATGTCGTAGGGGATGCCGACCTCGCCGATGAGGGCGGGCACGTGGTCGCCGAGAGAGGCTTTGCCGTACTTGATGATGTTGCCGAGCTGCGCGCGGTAGTTCTTCCTCAGTGCCCGCGCCCCGAAGTAGAGCGCCTTGAGGATGAACATGCCCCTAGAAAGGCCCTGCACGTTCACGCTCATCCATGAGTGATGTTTGCTGAATAAGACGTTGAGATCGTAGAAGTGAGGCCCGAAGACGAGGTTATCTGGTCGTTTTGTGTCGATGACTGTCTTTGTGGCGTAGTTCTGCTTCTTTGGACTTTTGGCTTCTTCCGAATCGCCGTCTGCCCAAGGAGGCATGAATTCGTTCGGTATTGGCTCGATAAAACAAAATTGACGTGGTGATTTCCGTGAGACACGGTCTGAGAAGCGCTTTAGAAAAGGGGCGTAGAAGTCGCGGTACCATTCAATTGGCGTCCCCTCGCGTCCAGGACGGTGATCGACCTCGAAATAGTTCTTCTGGAGTACCTTTGGCTTCTTGCTGGATGCGTCCCAGTCCCACGCTCCGTGAGCACGCCATACGCACTCGCCCACTCCTAGGTTCTTCCCCTTCGACGTCAACCAAGCTGACCGGCCCTTCGGGTCCACGACGGACCGATGAGAGATCCGTGTGGGAAATGGCCATGACTTGACGTAGTAGTCCACCTCTTGTGCGTAGCCACTAGCTAATGCGAGAGCCTGCGTCAGTGATGGGTAATGGCCGATGTGAAGATCTGTGTCGTAGTTCCAGCCATCGAAGCCATGCAGGTTGATCAAGCCACGATGTGGCTCGTTCATCGGTTCGAAGCCGATGCAGGCTTCCAGGTCAGCCACTTCATCCGCCAACCGCCCAAAAGCTTCAATCAACGCATCTTGCAAGAGATCCTTCACCGAAACCGTCTCATCTTTGCCAGATTTGGTCTGTCGGCTGCATACTAACTTCGGCGCAAACACATCTCCCGCCCAGAAGAGCGTCGCCATCGTCGAGGCAGCCAGCTTCTGGTACCCTGACGGCCACACGAACGGGCCACTCGGCTCCTTCTCATTCACCGGCGCAGTCACACGGCGCAGCTCATCTTGCCCGTGGACATATGCGGCCCCTGTGTCCGTGAAGGCCTCAACGTCCAGGCCGGCCACCTCAAAAGTCCATCCGGGTGCACCGCTGCCGCCGCTGAATCTGCTCCAGACGTCCTGGTGCGCACAGATGAAGCACTTGATGCCGTACGCGGGCATCATCTCGACGAGTTGGCGCAGGTACTCGATGTACTCTAGGTCCAGGTCCGTCCGAGGGTCCGGGCCGGCGTGGCCGATAGATTCCCATGTGACAAGCAGCCGGATCAGCGGCAGGCCCCAGGCCTGCAGCCTGCGGAAATGCAGCGGTGCGTCCTCCAGGGGGAACGGCCGGCCGATGAACGTGACGGTCCGGTGCTGGAAGAAACCCTCGGTGAGGTGAGACAGACCGTTTGGCGTGGTGGGCAGCTTGCTGGCCCCAGATATGTTGAGGCCGTGCAGCGCCAGGGTCCGACCGTAGCCATCGACGAAGAGACCATCTTTCAAGGCTATTGGGCCTCCCAGGGCCGCGTCGGAGAGGTCGTTGGCGGCATGGGATGCCGTCGGTTGAATAGGCGGTGACATGGTTGATTGTTTCGTGGAACACGAATCGACTCGTTGGTCGGTTGTGGTGTCTCATTACGCGTATTGATAGGTTGGTGGAAAGGGTCCCCTTGCAGATAGGACAGATTCGTTGGTTTTCATCTTAGTCAGCGGCTTCAGCCACAGCACATGATGGCCGTGCATTGTTCAAAGCCATTTCTGGGTTATGTGGGTTTGTGGAGCTGGGGAACAGCTGTGAGTTGGATGAAATTCCGTCTCAGTACACGATGTTGACAACCTCCAAAGAGGAAGAGGTCTTGGGAATCGGGCAATGATTACTGTTAGCAACTGGCATTTACATAAGAAAGCGCCCTTGGTGAGCATCCGTCCCTGACGGGAATCTGTATATGGAAATTAAGCACCGAGGCCCCACTGATCACCGCTGAAGGTTTCCCCCGTCACGCATCTGGAACGACATCGTCTTGAAGACTGCGTATTAATTGAAATGACACCCCCGAAATCCATGGACAACGAAACGACGTTTGTTCCTGAGATGTTTGATTAAGGACATACAGTATAGCGTCTTCAACCTCTGTCTTCTACTGGTCCCGCTAACAACAGCGTATGTCGTTCAGACGCAGAAGAACAATTAAGACCCCACCCTAAGTAACGGAATCCCCCCACAACGGAGACGCGTCAAAACGTAACTTTTTAATACGCATAATATAGATATACTCTACTTCTTATAACCTTTTACTACTATAATAATTAAAAAGAATTCTTTTAAAAATATTAAGGTATACTAAATACTTTTATATACCCTATTTAATCTTATTTCTATTATTATAGTAATATAAAGTAGTAAGCCTATTTTATATATTTTATAATAATAAAAGTACTATTTATAACTATTTATCAATACTTTATTAACGCTATATTAATATAAAAAGTAAAAGAAAGTTAGTAATACTTTAGTATAAAATAAGAGTTAGTTTCTATAATATAAGTATTCATATAAAGCTTTTTTAGCTTTACTCTTAGCTATTATTATGTTTAACTCTTTCTTAAATATATTATTTATATTAGAAGTAATATTAAACTTTTTAAGAAAAAGTAGATAGAAGGATATTTATATTATAACTTTATTATAAAGAGTATAAAAGTTTAGAAGATTAAAATATATTAAAAAGATATTAATATTAATAATATAAAGAAGTTTTTTAAAATTATAATTCTCCTAAAAGTTAAGAAAATTGTTATAAGTCTTAAATAAAATATAAATCAAATAGAAATTACTAAGAAGGTATAAGAAGATAATTTAATACTAAGATATGTTAGTAAGTTTTTAATCTTTATCTCTAGTTTAGATTAATATACTTAGATAACTATAGTTAGATATATTTTAGTAACTAGTAAGTATCTTAACCTTTGTATTATTTTTAAAAATAAAATAATATAGTAGTAATAGTTCCCTAACAAACTAAATAATTTTACTTTTTAGTTTTTTATATTATTATAGAATAACTGAATATTAAACTCTATAAGTCTTAAGTAGCTAAAAAAAGTATTTATATTAATAATAATAAATAAAGCTAAGAAATATTAATCTAAATGTTTCTTTATTATAAGTATCTATAGAAGCTATATTTAAAATAACTTTATATAGAAATACTAACGTGGTTGATAAGCAAGTGAGACAGACAAGCGAGTGAGACATAAATCCGCAACCACTTTACAAATGCAAACACAAAGCAACACTTAGAACCTCAAATTAATTAAAACTACTTAGAATCCTCTTCACTAGACATTTCTTCAACAAATTGACATGTTCGCGCATTATGACCGGTGTTCCCGCAGATGCCACACCGCTGTTGGGCCGTCTCAGTCCTCGGTTGACAACTACTACCCCAACGCGTTTCCTCCTCAATCTGGGCTGTGGCCTCCCTCTGTGATTGAATGTCCTCTGCCTCAGCTATAGTGAGACTGCCTCCTTGTCTGAGACGGGCTTTTTTGGCCCTCTGGCGTCGGCTAAGTATATTATTCTCCTCTCGAAGGATCCTGTTCTCAGACCTTAATAAGGCAATCTGGTGTATAAATCCACACGCCCCCTTTAATAAATGCTCTACAGCTTTAATAATTAAAGTTAGTGAGCTATTCTAATAGTAGGAGATTTAATTCTTAATGAGTTCTGATTGAGAAGATGCTTCTGTTAGGTTGTTTGGTGTCTGAGAAGTCTATAGGGGAGGTGTTGTTATAGGGGACCCTAGGGGCGTTAAGGTGTGTAACTTAACCTTAAGTTTTAAAAGCATACTTTCAGCACTTAAAGGAATAAGCCTAGCCCCTCTAAAACCTCTATAGATGTTTTTAACTATGAGGGCTTGCGTGAAGGTATTGCGAAATGCAGGGAAGAAGTCTTCCTTTATGATATAGGTATTACCCTGGCGTATCTTATCCTCAATTTGTTGACTATACGCCTTCTTTAAGGGTCTAAAACACCTAATATCTAAGGGCTGAAGTAAATAAGAGGAATGGGCTGGCATATAGAGGGTAGTGATGTTGTTTTCCTTATAATATATCTCAAAGTCAGCTGCATAGTGACTTTTATGCCTATTGATGATAAGGAGGTGATAACTGCTACTTATATGTGGTTTTATATGCTGATTAAAGTGTTAGAGCTAATTTAGGCCTCTTTCGTTTGTTGTCTATCTGTTTTCAGACGTTGTAATAACCTAGTTGCGCGGGAGACCTGTTTCTGTATACCAGGTGGAGAGGTGATATTGCCCTGCAATAATGATGTACGGCGGAACGCTGTAGCCTGACGAACTGATGGCCTGAATGACTGTAACCTATTCGCAGTCCCCAGGCTGTATTATTTTTATGTTAGAACACCTTTCAGCATTTATGATGACTATCCTAGACGTAATCTGGCCTATTATAAACCTAGTCTTATTAAAGTTATAGATATCAGAGTCTATAATGCTGTATTTTGTAATTATGTTTGCTATAAGGCGAAACCACATATTTATTGCATCTTAATCTTCGCATTAGGCCTTCTTATAGTTATACTTTTGAAAGAAGCGCATCTGGAGCTGTGGTAATCGCTTAACGAAGTTCGAAGCGCAGCGCTTCCCAACTAGGGGCGCATCGCAGTCAGCAAGCAGTTGATTAGCTATATCTTCCACACCACTGATGCGGGGAGGAAATGATCGGGAATCTAGGTCGAGAATATACTTAACTAGCTTCTCTTCTTCAAGCGCGGTCAAATTTCGCGACTTAGGTATAGTGTTACGTTATAATCCCTTTCCCTCTAAACGACAGCGTAAAGTTAAAAAGGGTACTGAGTAGATACAGGATGCAGCTCAAATACTAAGAGTTAGGGTTCAGTTGATAGCCTGGATAGCCAGGTTCAATTGAGCTTCTTTGATCTGTGATGTCATTGTTTTGTCGTGGCGTCGCGTGGGTTGTAAGGTGGAAGATGGTTTCGCGCGGTCGGCTGATCCACTCGCTTATCAACCACGTTATAGTCATTAAATATATTAATTTAGGCGGGTGGTGCATCCCTCTGTTCGTAATCATTAAGGGCGTATATCACCTTACCAGTTAGACCATGGAATCAGGTTTTCCAGGCAACTAGGTGATTAAACCTACAGCTAATAGATAGACAGATAATTAGATAGGTCTTAACTGGATTAAACACTTTAACAAACATACTAAGAACTAAACGAAGGGCGTCTACTAGATGCTTATTATCAACAGCTATAAGAGCTATTTATCAGCTGAATTCAATATTACTGCAAGCAGAATAATATTATAATAGTTAGTATGCCTATATATTTATTGCATCTACTACAGCTATTAGATATTACCCTTTATTCGCCTTTGAAACGCGCATATAGTGATGAAATCAACCTATTCATTAGAGCCTCTATAAATCACATCACTAAGTCTGAGTTCTTTATTGCCTTCCACTAGGCCCACAATAAGGTTTTTAATGAGGAAAACATTAGGTCTGCTTTCTAAGGCGCTGGAATTTCACCATAGGACCTAGACCATGTCATCAAAAAGCTTGATGTGCATTTACGGACGCCTACACCTCTTATGGCTAACCCTTTAACACTACCACCTTAGCAGTTATAAACGCCCTCTAACCTATAATAAACTATCTTGCAGTCTAACTTTATTAAAGGTTAGATCTCTGCTCATCAAGGAAGCTCACTAACACTAATTATTACTGCAGTTAAGCAATTATCAAAGGGTGCGCAGGTAATAGCGCACTTAATCATTATTTTAACTAATCAGCTTTATACCCTTAAGGATGCAAATATAGCACTTACTAAGCGTTAGAGGGCTAAAAGGTTGCATGTGCAGCTTAGAGGGGCACTTAGTATAGAGGAATCTTAGGATTTGCTGGAAGAAAAACAAAAAGGTAAACATCTAGCGCCTCAAGAGGACGACGAGGGGGGTCTATTAAAGAGAGCCTAGCTAGCTTGGAGACCCTGTGGTATATATGGTGAGACTAGGCATAACGCGCGAACCTGTTCTAAAGATGTTGAACCCTCAGGAGATTCTGATAGCGATAACTAAAAGTTGATTTAATGCGTTGTGGTTGAGAAATACTAGATGTTGTTGTGGACGTGGGAAAAAACGTCTGGCTGACTGGTCCGGCCGGCTGACTGATGAACCACGTTATAT